>VSMD01000747.1:0-93622 GCA_008750895.1 Mirza zaza
AAAAAAAAAATCAGCAAGAAACATCAAACAATCCCATTAAAAAGTGAGCAAAGGACATGAACAGAAACTTTTCAGAAGAAGATAGAACAATGGCTAAAAAAGTATGAAAAGGTGCTCAACATCTCTAATCATCAGGGAATTACAAATCAAAATCACAGTGACATATCACCTATCTCCCATGAGAATGGCCTTTATCAAAAAGTCCCCAAACAATAAACGTTGGCGTGGATGTGGAGAGATAGGAACGCTCCTACATTGCTGGTGGGACTGACAAGTAGTACACCCTCTATGGAACGTAGTATGGAGATACCACAGAGAACTCAAAGTAGAACTAGACCATGCGGACAGGGCGGGTCCTGCGGGCTGGGGTCGGGCCTTCCGGGCTGCTGAGACCCAGGGCCTGCCACTGGGGACTCTGGGGCTTGGGTGACCCGGCTCCTCAGGCTGACAGCTGAGCGGGCCGCCCTGGGCCCCACCCCAGCTCTGTCCCCGCCCTGCTTGGGGGTCCTGAGCCAGAGAGGGCAGCGCTGGGCTGTGGGGCTCTGTCTGTCCCTGCTGCCGGCTGCTGCCCCACTGGGAGATTATCTGCCCGGCTTCCCTTGCCCTGAGCAGTGAACTGACTGGCATGGTTCCCTGGGAAGCCCCCGAGCCTGCCCAGTGGCTGTGCCCTTCCCTTACGCACCCGAATGCCAACGATGTGCTTTGGTGGTGGCACAAGAGGAGGAGCCTACAGCACCAGCGGATCATGGCGCGGAAGGCCTTGTTGTAGAAGCAGGGGCTGCTGAGCATGCCTCCAGGGCCAGGGGCCTCCCCGCTGCCCAGCCCGCCGGGGGCAACACTGGGCACAGCAGCTGCCAGCAGCAGGAGGCAGAGTCCAAGGGCTGGATCTGGCAGCGCCCCATGCAGCAGAAGGCCCGCCCCCAGGGAAGCCTCTGGGCCCCTGCCCAGCAAGTACGTGGCTATCCATTGTGAGATGGTGGGCATGGGACCCTGAGGGTGGGTCAGTGAGCTGGCCTGCTGAGCTGTGGTGAGTTACCATGGCGACGTCCTTTATGACAAGTGCATCTGGGCTGAGATGACCATCCTTGACTACCCCACCGGCAGCATGAGTGAAAGGCCATCCCCTTCCTGGTGGCCCAGAAAGAGGTAAGGGCAGGGTTGCGGGCTTGTTTGGGAGGTGTGTTGGGCTGGGAAGAACAACCCTGGGAGAGTGGCCACTTTGACACCTTGGGGAAGTCACTTGACTGCTCCAAACAGTAGGTTCCTTCTCCATAAAATAGAGTGAATAAAAATCTTGACTCTACCTCCCTGTGAGGATTGCTGGGGTTCTACACAGGACGAGGTTTACAGAGAGGCTATGCCAACTGTAAGGTGATTCACAGCTACTATTTTAAGTTTTGTTTTTCTGTTATAAATGTTTTCCATGTCTGTATAAAATGTATAAAGCCCACAGTCCTATCACTTTCAGGTGTGAATGTTTTGGCATATTTATTGTTTTTCAGAGCTTTGAAAATTATTTAGTCCTTGGGGACTACACTAATGTACCAGGAATTGCCAAATGTGCTTGACCACAGAGAACACCTATAGCCTTGTTTACGACTGAGGATCCTTGTCCCCAGATCTCTCCATGGAGACTGATCTGGTAGGTCTGTGGGCTTGGGGAGAGCTGTGATTTCTTGAAAATCTTTGCATTCAACAGTCCACAAGGCTGAAGGGGAAATTGAATAGGGGGGTAAAACTCAAGAGACTCTGGCAATGACACTGTAATAAAAAACGTAGCACAGTGAAAAAAAATAAAAAAATAAAAGTGGAACTATTATTTGATCCAGCAATCCCACTACTGTGTATCTACTCACAGGAAAAACAGGCATTCTATAATAAAGACACCTGCCTTCGAATGTTTATAACAGCATAATTCACAATTGCAAAGATGTGGAAACAACCCAAGTGACCATCAATACATGAGTGGATTAATAAAATGTGGTATATGTATACCATGGAGTACTATTCAGCCCTAAGAAACAATGGTGATATAGCACATCTTGTATTATCCTGGATGGAGCTGGAGCCCATTCTTCTAAGTGAAGTATCACAGGAATGGAAAAACAAGCACCACATGTCCTCACCATTAAATTGGTACTAATGGATCAACACTTATGTGCACATATGGAAGTAACATTCATCTGGTGTTGAGCAGGTGGGACTGGGGAGGAGGACATGTGTAAATTCACACCTAACGAGTGCTGTGCATGCTGTCTTGGGGATGGGCACACTTGTAGCTCTGACTCATGTGGTGTAAAGTCAATTTGTGTAACCAAAGCATTTGTACCCCCATAATATTCTGAATTTTTTTTTAAAAAAGAACATTATTTAAGGGCATACTAATGGTAACCTTGGAGCCCGGATCCCAAGTCAAGTACTGAAACCTGTGTTGTTTACTTACATTGTAACTTACATGGAAATCTAACAGGTAGCTAGAAAGTGAAGTTGTGGCCTTTATGATTTTCGGGGTGGGGGTGGGGGAGATTTTTATTAATTTAGAGTTAAGAGGTGGCAACCAGATATTATTATACAAAATATAATTGGCATCATCCTTTAGCCTTCCTTCGCCCTGTGCCTCCACATATTGTAAATTTCTTATGACAGTATTTCTCAGTGTACAGAACACTAGATCCCAAAATTAATAATGTCTATCAAGTGTTCTGATGAGTACTTTAGCTAAGAAACTGATCAATTTTATTTCACCCCAAATTCCCCAACTTATTTGGTCAAATAAACCTTTTAGATCATAATATCTATTGATATACCACTGTATATTCTTCCCAATAATATATTGCCTACTCACTAGAAGGCTGATGCTTTATTTTATTATTATTTTTTATTTAACTGATATTTTATTTTATTTCATTATTTAGAGATAGGTTCTTTCCCTGTCACCCAAGCTGAAGTGTAGTAGTGTGAGGACTGTATCCTCGAATTCCTGGGCTCAATAAATCCTTCCCCCTGTGACTATAGGCATGGGCCACCATACCCGACTACTTTTTATCATGTTTTGTAGAGACAGGGTCTCCTGTGGCCCAGGATGATCTTGAATTCCTGGCCTCAAGAGATCCTTTCACCTCAGCCTCCCATACGCTGGGATTACAGGCATGAGCTATGGCATCTGGCCCTTTAACTGACTGGCATTTTACATAGCTCTTTCTATATGATAGCTAAAGTTCCAAGTGCTTTACAAATAACTCATTTACTGTTCATAATAAACCCTTTGAATTAGGTACTATTAATTACTCCATTTGACAGATACACAAATTGAGACAAAAGTGTTTAAGTAATTTCCCTACAATCATACCACTAGTATGTGATAAAGCTTTATTAGCAGGCATTCATGCTTCTAAGAACTTTTTTATAGTCTAAGTTAGAAGGGAGGGACCAGCCATAGTTTGACTGCCTCTTACTGTACACTCCAAGAGATGATCCTATTCTAGTGCTTTTTATCAGCTTCATTTTCTGATATCTTATTGTACTCATCTAGGTGACAGGATGATGAAACAATTTTAATGCTAAAAATTATAAGCGGAATTTTAAACTAGAAAAAACATATTCGGATACATTAGGCACTTTTCCTAAGGTTGCAAGTTTTCATAATGTTAGATGGATATAATATAATCGATTAGTTATAAAATGAAGTTTGAATATGTGAGCTGAAAATTTGTTTTGGAATATGATGAAGATTCCCTCCTTGACCAAACTTTAGTCAAACTCCTCTGAGCCCTCTGCTCAATTTGACCTTGACCTGGGCCTCCTGAGCCTAGTTTTTAGCAAATCATCCTACTAAGTCAATTTAGTGATATCCCCCCTAATCTTGATATCTGATAAAATTCTTTATCCCCCCATTGATATCTAAGTCTTTGGACTGTCTTAATAAGAATCTACCACACTTGATATCTAATCTATCCTCTTAGTAATTTTCTATCCAGTGGCCGCCTTAGTCTGCTTTTTGGCTATAAATTCCCAGTTATCTTTGGTGCATTTATAGTTGAGGCCAGTCTCTCTCTTTTATTGTAATAGTCTTGTCTCCTATTGCAATCATTTTGAATAAAGTCTTTCTTATAGTTTTTAACAAGTAACAGAATTATATTTCTTTTTAGGGAAGACTCTGACTGAGTACCACCACTGTATTCATTTTTTTTTTTTTTTTTTTTTTTTTTGAGACAGAGTTTCACTTTATTGCCCAGGCTAGAGTGAGTGCCGTGGCGTCAGCCTAGCTCACAGCAGCCTCAAACTCCTGGGCTCAAGCAATCCTGCTGCCTCAGCCTCCCAAGTAGCTGGGACTACAGGCATGTGCCACCATGCCCGGCTAATTTTTTCTATATATATTTTAGTTGGCCAATTAATTTCTTTCTATTTATAGTAGAGATGGGGTCTCGCTCTTGCTCAGGCTGGTCTCGAACTCCTGAGCTCAAACGATCCACCCACCTCGGCCTCCCAGAGAGCTAGGATTACAGCCTTGAGCCACCGCGCCCAGCCTGTATTCATTTTTTAGAAGTTGTGAAAATGACAATACAGATAACTTGAGTGGTTTTGTTTGCTATTTAGCATAATAATGAGTCTTATAGGTGATAAAATATGTAATAAACAACGTTAAAGATAATCCTTATGCTGATAGGATAAGCTATGGTATGGGTCTCTGTCTCTTACCCACAAGTAGATTGGGTGTAACTATAAAGAAATAACTAGTTTTCTTTATAGCACCTAAGTTACTGGTTTTTTAGGTTCATACTTTGTATGGCCCATACAGAAATAGAATGGCTGAAAAAGCTAGATTTGCTCAATGATGGATTTGTTTATGATGTTTAAGTTTTATAGTTATATATTTGTGGTCATTTCAAAAGAGTATATTATTGCAAAGCTTCTAGAAAAAATAAAACAAAACGTCGATGTTATAAATATGGAACTTGTCAGTGTCTTATCTCTTTTTTGTAATCATTTATTCAGTAGACACGTATTCAATGCTTACTATGTTGCTAGGTGCTATCCTAGGCAACAGGATTACAATTTTAGCCAAAACAGAAAAAAATCCAAGCCTTCTTGGAATTTAGAGTTTAGTAAACGACATAAACATTAACTAAATAATCTATCAAATAAGTTTTAAATTGCATTCCTGATCATTGCTAGGGCACACAGTGCTTGGATAACCTGTAACAGAAGGATATCTCTTAGATCAAGTGGTCAGAATGGGCTTTCCTGAGTATGTGAATTTGAACCTAGATCATAAGGAGAGGTTTTCTTAGTCCATTTGGGCTGCTATATCAAACTACCTTTGACTGGGTAATTTACAAGCCACATAAATTTATTGCTCACAGTTTTGGAGACTGGAAAGTCCAAGATCAAGGCTCTAGCAGATTCAGTGTCTGGGAAGGGCTTGCTGCCTACTTCAAAGATAGTGCCTTCCAGATATGTCCTCACATGGTAGGAGGAACAAGCAAGCTCTCTCAAGGTGTATTTTATAAGGACACTAATTCCACCCAAGAGGGCTTTGCTCTCATGACCTAATCACATCCCAGATACCCCACCTCTCAACATTACTGCACTGGTGATTAAGATCAATATATGAATTTTGGGAAGATAGAAATATTCAGACCATAGCAGAGGTAATAGTTAAATAAGTCTGGAGTAGATCACGGGAGGTTAAGCCTTTCAGGTAAGGGGAACATTATATGCAATAGCCCTTCACAAGAAAGAATGTAGTGACTTAGAAGTGAAAGAAAGGGAGTGTGGCTAGGATGTAGAATGAGAGTTATCAAGGTTCAGGATGAAGCTGGAGAGATAGGCACATGTCAGAATATTCAAAGTTTTGTAGATCGTGTTAAAGATGTTGGTCATTATCCTAATGAGATAGTATATAAATATTTAAGTACTTTGAGTGATCGAAATGTTAATATTATTATTTAAAGGGGAAGGGGAATGGGGAGTAGAGACATAAACAGATTTTCATTTTTAAAAGATTACTCTAGCTAGCATCAGTGTCTGGAATAGCTTAGAAGAGGGACAGGAATTCCTTCATGATAGCTTAAAATAAAAAAGACAATGGATATTGTAAATAAAATGGACAGATCTGAGAGATAGGAGATAAAAAAATCAATACCATTTGTTTCTGGATTATGTATAGAAAATGAGGGGGAGGGAAGTGTCAAGAATTAGTGCTAGGTTTTTAATTAGATGAACAGTGGTGCTATTCAAAGAGAATCTCTGTTCTGCTGCTTCCCAGGCAGATGGTGGTTTAATTATGAGTTCAATTTGGAGTCTTTGGGGTTTTATCTTCTTTTTAGTTATCCAAATGGAAGCATCTAAAAGATAGTTGAACTCTAAGGGTCTGGAGCTCAGAGGAGGGAGTTATGGATGGTCAATGATGCCATTGGTATGGATGTGATTTCCTTGGCAAAGAGTATAGAGTGAGAAGAAATGTATATAAATGAACATAATGAATATAAACATTTAGTGATCAAATAACAGTGCTTAATCTTCCAATGAAACTTAAAGGAGTGACCATAAATAAAAGAGCAGGATCAGGAGAATATGTTAATATGAAAGCCAAGGGATAGTTATTTTATAATACTGTGTGATATATGTTAATGCTGTTTATTATGTGTGTGACAGTCAGGATATAGCTGAGCAGATTATGTAAATTAAAATTTCTTTTTAAATTATAATTTAATTATAATAATTTTTTATTAATATTATTTTGACTGACAAATCATAACTGTATACATTTGTGGGGTACAGTGTGATGTTTTGATATATGTTATAATATGACATGATTAAATCAAGCTTATTAACATATACATCAACTTGTCTTATTTATCCTTTTTATAGTGAGACATTTTAAATTTACTTTCTTAGTTATTCTGAAAGATATAACCCATTATTTTTTATTGTAGTCACCATTCTGTGAAATATATTTCATAACCTATTGTGCTGTCTATTTAAAACTGTGTATCCTTTGATCAACAACTCCCCATTTTCTCCCTCCTGCATCCTCCAAACTCTGATAACCATCATTCTACTTTCTGCTTCTATGAGTTTAACCTTCTTACATTCCACATATAAGTTACATGATGTGGTATTTGTCTTTCTGTGCCTGGTTTATTTCACCAACATATTGCCGTCCAGATACATCCATGTTGTTGAAAATGATAAGATTTCCCTCTCTTTTCAATGTTGAACAGTAATCCATTATGTATATATACCATATTTTCTTTATTCATTCATCTACTGATGGACACTTAGTTTTTATCCTTATATCTTTTGTGAATAATGCTTCAATGAACATGGGAGTGAAGATATCCCTTTGACATTGATTTCAGTTCCTTTGAATATGTACCCAGTAGTGGGATTATTGAATTGTATGGTAGCTCTGTTTTTAGTTTTTTGAGGAATGTCCATATCATTTTCTATGATGGCTATACTAATTTTACATTCCCTCCAACAATGTATAGGAGCTGGTCTTTCTCTAAATCCTCTCTAATACTTGTTATCTTAATCTTTTTGATAAAAGCCATTCTAACAAGTGTGAGGGGATATTTCACTGTGGTTTTAATTTGCGTCTTTCTAATAATTAGATATGTTGAGCATTTTTTCATGTATTTCTTAGCCACTTATATGTCTTCTTTTGAATAATATCTGTTCAGGTCTTTTGCACTTTTTAAAATAGGGTTATTCATTTTCTTGCTATTGAGTTGTTTGAGTTCTTTATATGTTTTGGATATTGACTTCTTATCAGATGAATGGTTTGCAAACATTTGCTCACATTCTTGTGTTGTCTTTTCGCTTTGTTAATTTCTTTTCCTCTATTGTGCAGAATCTTTTTTAATTTTGTGCTGTTCCCATTCATCTATTTTTCCTTTTGTTGCCTGTGCTTTTGGGGTTTTATCCAGAAAGGTGCTACCCAGACCAATGCCATAGAGATTTTCTCCTGTTTTCTTCTAGTAGTTTTGCAGTCTCAGGTCTTATATTTAAGTCTTTAATTCATTTTGAGTTGATTTCTGTATATCATGTAAGATAAGAATTTCATTTCATTCTTCGGTGTGTGGATATCCAGTTTCCCACCACAATTTATTGAAGAGACTGTCTTTCCTCATTGTATGTTCTTGGCATCATTGTCAAATATTAGTTAACTATAAATGTGTTGGTTTATTTCTAGAGTAACTTATCATAATCCCAAAAGATACAATGCTGAAAGCCATAATTCCAAATATTGAAATCCTAAAAATTAAAATCCAGGAAATATAATTCTGAAAAAAAAATTTTTAAAAATTGTGAAGACTTTTATTTACATTTTTAAATGGGGATTTATTGGAGAAACATATAAAAACACAACAGATCACTTCATAGGCTGCTCTACACAATAAAATAGGCATTATTTTTGCAAGCATATATACTCAAGTACATGAGTATAACAGTTATGAGCAGCCAAACCTTACTCATAAAGAATGATATCAAAAAGTGAAATGGATAAGTACATATCACTGCAGTTGGTAATTTTGTGCACCTAGTTTTTTAACAGTAATTACTTGAAATATTATGATGGACAGCCTAAGTCTTTTGACCAGATTGGTCAAAAACCATGATGAGTCACCACCACATATGCAGTCACCAAAAGAGTGACTCGATAAAGATCTTGAGAAATTTTAATTTTCACAAATGCAGATGTACAAAAAAAGATGCATCTTCATTTATTGAGAGGTTTCAACATTTTTGTATTGAGAATCAGGGATGCTAATTGTGTAATTTTTAGTCCGAGATTGAAAGCCTCAGGACCCATCAAGCCACTGTTATAAATCCTGGATTTAAAAGACTGGAAAGAGCCTGGAGTTCTGATGTCAGAGGCAGCAGAAGTAAAATTTGTCTCCGCTCTCAGAGAGAGACCAATTCACATTCTGTATTTGCTCTCTCAATAGGTCTCCAGCCAATTTGGTGGTGCCTGCCAACACTGAGGGCAGATCTTACCCACCTAATCCACTCAGACCCCCATACTAATTGCCTCTGGAAACACCCTCACAGGCAAACCTCATATAATGCTTTATCAGGTTTCTTGGTAGTTCTTAATCTAGTCAACTTGACACATAAAATTAAGTAAACAAGTTGATCCCATGTCAACTTGGCACCCATACACAGCTCCTTAAACCACACTTAATTTCCAAATAAAGACAACAACAAAGTAATAGTTCTACCTAATATGATGCAGCTACCTTGTGGTTGTGATTTTCAGGATTTTTGACATCAGAGATTTTAGACTTTTAGGAATTTAGACATTAGGAATTTTGATCTTTTGAAATTTTCACATTCAATATTATGACATTTGGGATTGTGTCTTTTGAGATTATCATCTAAACCCATTTTTTATTTTTCTATCCTGTTCCATTAGTAGATGTCTCAGTTTTTATGTCCAGTACCATGTTGTTTTGATAATATATTTTGAATTCAAGTAGTGTGATGCTTCTAATTTTCTTCTTTTTGCTCAAGATAGTTTTAGCTATTTTGGGTCTTTTGTGGTCCCATACAAATTTCAGGGGTTTTTTTTCATTTCTGTGAAAAAGGCATTGGAATTTTGATAGAGATTGCATTGGATCTGTAGATTGTTTTGGGTAGTATGGGCATTTTAACAATATTCTTCTAATACATAAATATAAAATATCTTTCCATTTCTTTGGGTTTTCTTCAATCTCTTTCATCAGTGTTTTATAGTTTTCACTATACATATTTTTCATCTCCTTGGTTAAATTTACAACTAAATATTTATTTCGTTGTTAATTGAACTGTTTTTTTAGTTTCCTTTTCATATAGTTTGTTAATAGTGGACAGAAATGCTACTAATTTTTATATGTTGATTTTATATCTTACAACCTTATGGAATTCATTTATCAATTTTAATAGTTTTTTGGGTGGAGATTTTAGAATTTTCTATACATGAGATCATCAGCAAATAGAGACAATTTTCCATCTCTCTTTCTTATTAGGTTGACTTTTATTTTCTTTGTTTTGCCTAATTGCTCTGACTAGAACTTCTGATACTATGTTGAAAATAAATGGTAAGAGTGGCATCCTTGTCCTTGATTTTAGAGAAAAAGTTTTTACTTTTCACTATTGAAAATAATGTTAGCTATGAGTTTGTCATACACAGCCTTTATTATGTTGAGGTATATTCCCTCTATACCTAATCTGTAGAGAGGTTTTATCATAATATAGTTGAATTTTGTCAAATGCTTTTTCTGCATCCGCTGAGATAATCGTATGATTTTTGTCCTTCATTTTAGTAATGTTTTATATCACATTTATTGATTCATGTATGTTGAACTATCCTTGCATTTCAGTTATATATTCTATTTATTTATTTAATTTCAGAATATTATGGGAGTACAAATGTTTACGTTGCATATATTGACTTTACCCTGCCCAATTCAGAATGCTTTTAATGCATTCTTGAATTTGGTTTGCTAACATTTTGTTGAGGATTTTTTTTATCTATGTTCATCAGACATATTGGCCTATAGTTTTCTTTTTCAGGCTACAGCTTTGTCTGGTTTTGATATCAGGGTAATGCTAGCCTTATATAATAAAATGAGTTTGGAAGTATTCCCCTTACTTCAGTTTTTTGGAATATTTGGGGAAGGATGGATATAAGTTTTTAAATGTTTGGTCAAATTCAGCAATGAAACCATCCAGTCCTGGGCTTTTTTTCTGGTGGCAGAGGTTTTGTTACTGATTCAATCCCTTACTCATAGTTGGCCTATTCAGGTTTTCATATATCTTTGTGATCCAGTCTTTGTAGGTTGGATGTGTCCAGAAATATATCAGTTTCTTCTAGGTTATTCAATTTGTTGACATATAATTGTTTGTAGTCATTTCTAATGACCTTTCATATTTTGGTGGTATCAGTTATAATGTCTCTTCCTTCATTTCTTATCTTGTTTATTTTTGTAGCCTTTCTTTTTGCTGGTCAACCTAGCTAAGAGTTTGTTGATTTTGTTTATCTTAAAGAAAATATCTCTCAGATTATGTATTTTCATCAGTGGTTAGAATGAGCCATTCTGAGGATTCTCTTTCTGGTTTTAGTGATTAAATAAAACTCAAAGTCACAACCTATATATTTTTGTGTTAATTAAATGTATCACAGTTTTAATCATGACAGTGATCACCCACAAGTAAATTAAGTGTGACTATAAAGAAATAACTAGTTTCTTCATAGCACCTAAGTTATTGGTACTTAAGAATCATACTTTGTATGGCACATAGAGAAGTGGAAAGATTAAAACTCTTGAGTAAGTCATTCTGGGCTATGAGTTTAGACCGTTTAAAATTAGCCTTATGACCAATCACTGTTGCATCACTAGAAATTTAAGCATGGGTCAAAATATAATCTATTAATTACTATATATTAATATTAGATCAGGTCCAATGCTTAATTGTTTTTCATAATATCTTTGCTTTACTATCAGCTCACTCAATTGTTTTGTTCTTGTTTTTGCTCCTCTTTTCAAATTTGAGAAACTTTCACCAGCCACTACATATTCCCTATGACCTATTTCAGTTTCTCTTTTCAGACTGGTCCATCATAAGATTAAAGCTTTCTGTTTTTCTAGTACCTAATGTTTGAATGCCTATTGTAACAAGCACAGAAATTTCTTTTAATTTAAAACAATTTTATATTAGTACAAAATGATTTTGTAATTTCTGTATTTTTTGCTTTCCATGTCAGTCTTTCTTTTGATATAAAACATTATTTTTAAAATTTCGACATACATAATTTTATAGAAAAAATGTGTACATCAGAGCAAAAGTATGTAAACCGTGCCTGATAACTAATAGCTAGTGCAATTTCTCACTTGTATAGTATCATTTTGGACCTAAAAAAATACATTTATACTTCCTAAATATTTAATATGTTCATAACTGGAGGAATGCATATATTACTAATTTTCATTCTTTATTGAAACATAAATGAAGTTATATTAGCCTCTCCATATATATTTTAGTCCTTGGTCTCCTATTTTAGTTCATTCCCTGGAATATGATAAAATGTGAAATACACGTATATTTTTTTTGAGATAAAAGTGGTGGTTGAGTATTGGGGATAGAATCCATAGGCATCCCTTATGATTCAAGGTGGTAGATACTTTTATATTTATTTATTTAGTTAGTTTTTATTTCAGCATATTATGGGGGTACAAATTATAAGGTTTCGAATAATACCCTTGCCCCCCTCCCTCCACAAGTCTGAGCTTCAAATGTGACCATCCCCCAGATGGTGCACATCTCACTCTTTATGTATGTATATATGCTCCCCCTCCTCCCCCCTCGCGCCTGCCCAATACCCATTTAATGTAATTCCTATGTGTCTACTTAGGTGCTGATAAGTTAATACCAATTTGCCGGTGATTACATGTGGTGCTTGTTTTTCCATTCTTGAGATACTTCACTCAGTAGCATGGGTTCCAGCTCTACACAGGAAAATACAAGATGTACTATATCACCATTGTTTCTTAGGGCTGAATAGTATTCCATGGTATATATATATACCACATTTTATTAAACCACTCATGAATTGATGGGCACTTGGGTTATTTCCACAGCTTTGCAATTGTGAATTGTGCTGCCATAAACATTCGAGTGTAAGTGTCTTTTTTGTAGAGTGTCATTGGATCTTTTGGGTAGAGGCCCAGTAATGAGATTGCTGGATCTAATGGTAGATCTACTTGTATCACTTTAAAGTATCTCCATATTGCTTTCCACAGAGGTTGAACTAGTTTGCAGTCCTACCAGCAGTGTAGGAGTGTTCCTATCTCTCCGCATCCACACCAATATCTGTTGTTTTGGGACTTTTTGATAAAGACCATTCTTACTGGAGATAAGTGATATCTCATTATGGTTTTGATTTGCATTTCCCTGATGATTAGAGATGTTGAGCATTTTTTCATATGTTTGTTAGCCATTATTCTGTCTTCTTTAGATAAGTTTCTGTTCATGACTTTTGCCCACTTTTTGATAGGGTTGTTTCATTTTTTTCTTGCTGATTTTCTTGAGTTCTAAGTAGATCTAGTTATGAGCTCCTTATCAGATGAGTAGGATGTGAAAATTTTCTCCCATTCTGTAGGTTATCTGTTTGCTTTCATGACTGTTTCTTTGGCTGTGCAGAAGCTTTTTAGTTTGATCATGTCCCATTTATTTATTTTTGTTGCTGCTGTGATTGCCTTTGGGGTCTTCTTCATAAATTATTTGCCTAGACCAATGTCTAGGAGAATGTTTCCAAAATTTTCCTCTAGAATTCTAGTAGTTTCATACCTTAGGTTTAAGTCTATTACCCAGAGTGAATTCATTTTTGTGAGAGGTGAAAGGTGTGGATCCTGCTACAGCCTTCTATAAGTGGCTATCCAGTTTTCCCAGCATCATTTATTGAATAGGGATTCTTTTCCCAGTGTATGTTTTTGTCTGCTTTGTCAAAGATTAGATGGCTATTTGAGGATGGTTTTATAGCAGGGTTCTCAGTTCTGTTGCACTTGTCAATATTCCTATTTTTGTACCAATACCAAATTTATTTAATTACTGCAGCTTTGTAGTATAGTTTGAAATCTGGCATATTGATACCTCCCATTTTGTTTTTCTTGCCTAGAATTGCTTTTGATATACAGAGTCTTCTGTGGTTCCAAATGAAGCATAAAATTATTTTTTCTACATCTGTGAAGAATGCTGATGGGATTTTAATAGGTATTGCATTGAATCTGTAGATCAATTTGGGTAGTATAGACATTTTAATGATGTTGAATCTGCCAACCCATGAGCATGGTATGGTTTTCATCTGGTTACATACTCTGCTATTTCCTTCCTCAGTGTTTCATAGTTCTCCCTGTAGAGGTCTTTTACCTCCTTGGTTAAGTATATTCCTAGGTACTTTAATTTCTTTGTTGCTATTGTGAAGGGAATTGAGCCTTTGATTTGATTCTCAATTTGATTGTTCTTGGAGTATATGAATGCCTCTGATTTCTGTGTATTTATTTTGTATCCTGAGACTTTACTAAATTCATTTATCAGTTCCAGGGGTTTCTTGGTTGAATCTTTGCGGTTTTCTAAATATAATATCATATCAGCAGCAAACAGTGAAAGTTTGATCTCTTCTGCCCCTATTTGGATACCTTTAATTCCACTTTCCTGTCTGATTGCTGTAGCCAGGACTTGCAGCACTATGTTGAATAGGAGTAGAGATAGTGGGCAGCCTTGCCTGGTTCCAGTTCTAAGTGGGAATGCTTTCAATTTTTCCCCATTCAGTATGATGTTGGCTATGGGTCTGTCATATATGGCTTGTATCATTTTTAGGTATGGCCCTTCTATGCTTATTTTCTTAAGTGTTCTTATCATGAAAGAGTGTTGAATTTTGTCAGCTGCTTTTTCTGCCTCTATTGAAAGAATCATATGGTCTTTATTTTTGCTTCTTTTTATGTGGTGAATTTCATTTATAGATTTCCGTATGTTGAAGCATCCCTACATTCCTGGGATGAAGCCCAATTCGTCGTGATGAATTATTTTCTTGATAAGCATTTGGATTCGGTTTGCTAGGATTTTGTTGAATATTTTTGCAGCTATATTCATAAGGGATATTGGTCTGTAGTTTTCTTTTTTTGTTGCATCCTTTCCTGGTTTTGGTAGGCTTAAACAAAACTCTAGCACAATTGGGCCTGACTGACATTTACAGGACATACTACCCAAAATCCACTGACTATATGTTCTTCTCATCAGCTCATGGGACATTCTCTAAGATTGACTATATCCTAGGACACAAAGCTAGTCTCAAAAAATTTAAAAAAATAGAAATCATACCATGTATCTTCTCAGATCACAGTGGAATAAAAGTAGGAAATCAACCCTAACAGAAACTCACATTTCTACACAAAAAAGTGGAAATTAAACTGTCTTCTACTAAACAATTACTTCATAAATGAGGAAATCAAGATGGAAGTCAAAAAATTCTTTGAACTTAATGACAATGGAGAGAGAAGTTATCAAATCCTCTGGGACACAGCTAAAGCAGTACTGAGAGGAAAGTTTATTTCCATAAATGCCTATAACCAAAAGTCAAAAAGATCACAAATAGACAATTTAACGAATCGACTCAAAGAGCTGGAAAAAGAAGAACAGACCAATTCCAAACACAGCAGGAGAAGTGAAATTAACAAGATCAAATCAGAACTAAATGTAACTGACAATAGGGAAACTATACAGAAGATTAATAAAACAAAAAGTTGGTTCTTTGGAAAAATAAACAAAATTGACACGCCTTTGGCTAGGATAACAAAAAGCAGAAAAGAGAAATCTAATAAGCTCCATCAGGAACAAAATTGGAGATATCACAACTGATTCCAAGGAGATACAAGATATAATTATGAATACTACAAAAGCCTTTAAGCACACAAACTGAAAAATGAGGAGGAAATGTACAAATTCTAGAAACACACAGCTTCCCTAGGCTCAACCAGGAAGAAATAGAATTCCTGAATAGACCAATATCAAGAGCCAAAATAGAAACAGCAATTAAACATCTTCCTAAAACGAAAAGACTTGGCCCAGATGGTTTCACACCAGAATTTTACCACACTTACAAAGAAGAACTGGTGCCTATCTTGCAGAAATTATTCCACAACATCGAGAAGAATGGAATCCTTTCCAATACCTTTTATGAAGCAAACAAGGTGGTAGAAATTTTTATATGTGATCTTCACGTATTACAGAAGTTTACAAACAAACCCAAGAAAAATTTTCTCTTACTGTTCCAAAGTCTGTAAATAATTTGAAGTCAGACATTATCTCTTATTTATTTCATCAATGACTAGGTTATTAATAAATACTTGCTAAAGTTAGTGAAAACTAAATGTCCCTTGTCAACTTTCACAGTAAATACCTCCAACTGGTTTTAAATTATCTCAGGTTTAGAGCTTTTATAGTGCTAAGGTGATTTCCATACTCTAGATACAGGGAATTATTAAGGCAACTATGACTTGAGGTCACCAGAAATGTGATAAAAAATTATATCCACATCCATCAAAGCATATTTACCACAATGCAATTATGCTTGAGATATATAGCAGAAGATATGGGAAGGAGAAAGACATCCATAATATTCTGAAATTTTAAAAAGAAAATAAATAATCCACTCATATATTGATGGGCACTTAGGTTTTTTCCACCATCTTTGCAATTGTGAATTGTGCAACATTCACATAATTGGACTTATATGACTTTTCAGTACTCTGTAAGACTGACTGGATCATTAAAACATTTTCTTAAGTTTGGAGTTGATATTTGATACTAGGTTTTGGAAGTTATTGCTTCAGCACTCCATAGATTTGTTGTTGTTGTTGTTGTTAATGGGATAAATGTATACAATTATCAAGTGAGAAAACAGCTTTCCTCTTTTTGAAGAATAACATTGAGAACTAATTGATTCATTCAACCTACAACTATTTATCAAGTATTTGCGATATACCAGACACTACAGGAGATATATATATATATATGAGCAAATTAGGCAAAAAACAAACAAAAACCTAGCAACAGTAACAAAACCACTACCCCCATGGAGCTTATTATAGTGGGTTATGTTATATGGTAATAAATACTATAGAAAAATAGAGAGAGGAAAATGTCAGTGAAGACCTGAGAGTTTTGAACAAAGTGAGACTGTAAGCTATATAAATATCTAAGGGAAGAGCATTCTAGGTAAAGATTATAGCTAGGGGAGATGTCCTAAGGGACAAATAGATTGGTACATTTAAAGAATAGCAAAGAGACCAATATAACTGAATCAGTCAATTAGAGTGGGAGAAATGAGGTAAAAAATCAGAGAAACTACAGGGAACCAGATCACGTAGACCCTAGCAAGCCATAGTGAGGACTTTGGTTAATATCCTGAGTGAGATGAGACATCACTAAGGAGTTTTGCACTGAAGAGTAAAGGGAACTGACTTGCGTTTTTATAGACTTGTTCTATTCATTGGGATGCAAATTGATTTAAATGAATTGAATGTAGAAGCAGGGACAAGTTGAGAGGTTATTACAATCTAGATGAGCAACAAGAGTGTTTGTACCAGCGTGGTAAGAGTGAACCAGTGAGAAGTAGCTGAATTCTGAATATATTCTGAAGGTAGAATCCCATGGGGGCAAATATATTTGACTAATTTGTTCACTGTCTTATCACCAGAGCCTAGAGTAGTGTTTAACATATAAATTCCATAAATGTATTTAAATTTTTTTTAAATGTGCATTTTAATTAATTATTAACTATGTAAAATATTTATAATAAATCAGGAAATATGAGTAATTAGAATTGACCATTGTATTTAACAATGTAGAGGTCATTTGTGATTTTGATAAGTTACTTAAAATATCATGGAATAGATATAACTATTTTTACTACACCCGTGAAAGAATATACTAGTGTCAGTTGCATTCCAGGCCTTTTATATTGGCATTAGAGTTTTTACTTTAAATATAAGATGGTAAAACCCAAAAACGAAGGTAAATTACAGAATGTGGTACATAAAAACACAACACTAGGGATATGAGACCTGAATCCTTGAGTTAGATATTTCACTGCATGACCATAGGCTCCAGTATCTTCATCTGGAAAATGGAACAATAGGTCCAGATGACTTTAAGTTACTTTCTATTATAGATAAGACATATGATTTTATTTAAAATACTATTAATTGATGCCATCATAGCTATAATATGAGAGCTATGCAAATACAGAAAAAATAAATCTGGTTGCACAAAGCAGCCCGAAGAGGAATGTAAGAGAGAATACAGGTAAAATAACAGAAAGTAGTTTGTAAAACTGAACTCCTTTTGAAGAATAAAATTTTAAAATAGTGTATTTTTTCTTAGCCCAATCCTCATTTTATCTAAAAGGATGTTTAAAATTATATGTCAAAAATAAAATAAAATAAAATTTTGTGTCACTAATAATATGACCTTTTTGAACTTACTCCAAAATCTCTTGAAGTGGTTGCACTGTGTTTGGAACACATCATCTAAAACTAGATAGCTGTGTTTCTTAAAATATGGAATATTCCTCTTTTCAATTCACCTTATATATGAAGACAGATTCCATATACCCCATATTGATGTGCATATACCACAGTTCTTAAGGACAGTTTTAGACTTTGCCCCACAGGATGAATAACCGGAAGTAGGTAAGTGTTAAGGGAAGTAGATTTTATTTGATGTTTTAGTGCCTGCTATTATATAACACTTGAGATTGCAATTTACTACCACTATTTTAAAGTTTCCTCTTGAATTATTGGTATTTCATAGGTTATATGTCAAATACAAGATTGCTTTTAGGTTTCTTTCAATTTTCAATATATTCACACAAATAATACCTTATTTCCGCCCAACTTCCTTAATCAGATGGCCAGTATCCTGATTCTACTGAGATATGCAAGGACAAAGACATGGGCTCACACCTAAGACTAAATGTCTTTTAGACATTTTTCTTCTCTGCACAAAACTTTCCTTTCTACCTCTTTAAGATTCTGTGCCTTAACCTTTGCTATAGTTTGGATGTTTGTCCTGCCAGACCTCATGTTAAAATTTGATCCCCAATGTTGGAGGTGAGGCCTAATAGGAGATAGCTGGGTCATGGGGGTGGATCCCTTATGAATAGGTAAATACCCTCTCTCAGGTGGTGCTGGTGAGTGAGCTATCACTTTATTAGTTACTGTGAGAGTTGGTTGGTAAAAAGAACCTAACACCTCCCCACTCTCTCTCTCTTGCTTCCACTCTGGTCATGTGGTCTCTGTATGCACCAGATCCCCTTTACCTTCTGCCATGAGTTAAATCAGCCTGTGGACCTTGCCAGACGCACATGCCCAAGCTTGAACTTTTCCAGACATCAGAATCACAAGCCAAATAAACCTTTTTTCTTTGTTTATCCAGTCTCAGGTATTCCATTAAGCAACAGAAAATGAAGTAGGATGCCCTTTCTCTGCCCCTCTTTCTCCAGTAGATGTATAATCAAGATATCAGGCAGCATACATAATTATTTTTTTCATTATTCTACCACATAAGCCCCTGGAGTTTAGGTCCACCCTTCTCCATTTATGGTAGCTAGAGAAGTCATGCTCTTAGTCAGAAGCCAGGGCTTGAATGCCACTGTACTTCCATCATCTGATTATTTTAATATTAGAAAAAGAAACAAATTTATGATATTGAGGAAAGAGAGAGAGAGAAAAAGATTGAGAGAGAAAGTGAAGGATAATTATAAGAGCCTTGGAGAGTGTCAGGGCTCAGAACTTGATACCCCAAAGAATGACAGCTGGGTATGCTGAGTATTTTGAACTTTGAATTGAAGGACATTGGAAGCGCTTCAGAAGTAAGGTCTTTCTGGCTTTCTCCTGCCCTCCTATCTTGTGCCCTCTTTCTCCCCCAAAGTGAGCCATAGTAACCAGAATTTCCTCCTCCTTAAAGTGGGTCGTAGAAACCAGAGCTCTTCTTCCCTAAAGCAAGCCATAAAATCTAGAAAGATCATTCTCTCCCTTCTCCTTTGAAGACTCTCATTCCAGAGGGTCCTGTCCCAAACCTGGGAGAATGAATGCTTCACAGAGAGGCCAAGAAGAATCTGAACAGACAGTCCTTGCTGGGTTTACCCCCTCAGTTTATTACCATTATATCATACTCTTTTGTCCAATCACAGTTCCATACAGTTGTCCATTCTTCATTGAATCTAACATTAAAGTAGACAAATTTCCCTCGGTCTTTGGGTCTTCATTTCTGAAGCATCCAATGTCATGTAAAAGTTCGATTAAATACATTTGTTATGCTTCTCTCTTGTTAATCTGTCTTTTCTTAGAAGATTGTTGGCTGTGACCCTTATGATGAGTTAGCAAAGGTGTTACACCTGTCTGCCCCTACAAGAAAACTACTCAGAACCCCAAAATGCCAACATCACAGAGAGAGAAATAATCCTGGAAAAATTAACAAGGCCCTTGTGTGTTTTTTTTTTTTTGAGTGAGAAAATGTTATTGCCTTCAGAGAAAAGCTATGTGTATATATTTGTTACACTTATGAATTCCAAACGCACCCTGACTGAACATTAGGCTTGTGTTAGCAACATTCTCATATCAATAAAAACTACATATGTTGAGGTATAATTAGGTATAATAGGGAATAAATGCCATTACCCCTTATATTCCTAAAAATAGCCAAAATCTTTGCAATAATAATCTCTAGGAGAGTCCTATGTACTTCCACATCTGCCTCTACCATACCTCTCAAGTATGACCATTTAAGAATTTTTTGATATTTCTTATTTGTTTCTTTTATTTGTTTTTAATAATATTTCAACATGTCAGGAAAGTACTGTGATTTAAAAAATTGGTGATATATTTGTCATTTTAAATAAGCACAAGAGCTATACATAATTATTTTTAAATTTTTTGCTTATTAACTTTAAATATGTAACATGTAAGCTGTCTGATGAAATAGACCCTGTGAGCTAGCCTAGGAACTGTTGCGTGATTTATAGGTGAGTTTTATGAATTATGTTTTCTGTCTAGCTTACCATAAAAGTGATTTACAAATGAACTTAAAAAATCATTTGTAAGCTGCTAACTGTATAAGTGAATACATTCAGAAGTTGTGTTCTTTCTTTCACAAAAACAAGGCACTATGTTTGAACTCAAACAGTGTCTTTAAGCAACTAGGGTAGTTTAGTCACTTGAAGAATCTGCCTCAACTGTTATATGATGATTATTAACATTTCATAATACAAATTGCATGTTTTGATAGTAAAAAATAAAATTTTTTTCAACAAACTCATATAGTTTTATTGCACACTTTAATCTGTCATTTCCTTGGCTATGATCATAGGTTGTATCTTCCTGATAATACATTTAGCCTGAGGAAGAAACAATTCTTTCTGGAGATGATTAGATTAAGAAAATTACTGAAGATGAGACTTTTTACATTGTCTCTTCAGAAATCAGTTCCTTAAAATTTTCATGACATTCAATTTCAGTTACTTTAGTGTTTATTTCACAGGTGGTGTCTGGGGAGATGAAACAAACATTTTAAAATCTACTTGATGAATGAGTTTGCATGTAGAGATATTTTTTCTGTTTGGGAAAATAGAAATCATAGTGGAAGACTATATTGGCATAGTCAGCACCCAGTAGATATGCCTGAATTAGTAAAATGATTTTAAAAGCTATTACTTCAGCCATTCCATAAAGGTGTGCAAATCAGAAATGTGTACAGTATGCGGAACACTATTTTCTCTTTGACTTCCAATAGAAAGTGGATAATATGTTCATATAGAAGTATTTGCCCTCAGAATATCACAAAATGTATGTTGAGAATATATTTGCTCTTTCTTACACCACATATGAATAAGCAAAACATTAACAATAAGTGATAATTTTAATATATGTAATATATTTAAGGAGCAGATAGTGAGGAATGACAGCTGGAGAAAATATTAGGAAATAACATCAAGTAATCTTGATTTATTCTTTACCTATATAAACTATAAAAGTAGCTGCTCAGTTATTTACTTACTTTTTTCATGGAAAGAGGCCAATAGAAAACTAACCACTTATATAACTTTGAAGGTGCAGTGAATATGGTCAGTGTGGGGCTACATTCAGAAAGTTTGTTCATTGCTCTGTGGTGTGAGTAGTTCAGACTGCCTCTAGACTGCTACAGTTGAATATGCTTCACTGATATCGGGCTTGATCCCCATAGAAACTATAATCCATCTGTATACAATATAATTTGGAGACCTGTTGTCATCATATATTAGCATCCAAAGTGATCAGCGAGCTCTAGCTATGTGACAACATTCATTGTCATATTGTTGTAAATGTGTGAGGTAGATCAAGCACAGTATTTCCATTCTCATTGCATCCATTTACATTTTCCTTATTTAGAAATCTCTCCAACTTCTACCAACATTTAGTGTTTTCACCTAGTGTTTCATTTTCTCACCTTTACCTGCCTTAAAATATTTAATAAGTGTGAAGTTGGATGGGTGTGGTGGCTCACGTCTAATCCTAGCAATTTGGGAGGCCAAGACAGGAGGATCGCTCAAGGTCAGGAGTTCAAGACCAGCCTGAACAAGAGCAAGACCCCGTCTCTACTAAAAATAGAAAGAAATTATCTGGACAACTAAAAATATATAGAAAAAATTAGCCAGGCATGGTGGTACATGCCTGTAGTCACAACTACTTGGAAGGCTGAGACAGGAGGATCACTTGAGCCCAGGAGTTTGAGGTTGCTGTGAGCTAGACTGACACCACAGCATTCTAGCCTAGGCAATAGAGTGATACTCTATCTCCAAAAAAATAAAAAATAAGTGTGAAGCCTACTTTTTTCTGGAATATTTACATTTTAAGAAGCATGAGTCCTCTAACAAATTTTGGGAAGCATTTAATTGGTGCGTAGCATTAAATTACTACTTGAAATAAAATTTAAGTGAAATACTTGTCGATACTTACGGAAAAGGAATTACTGGCTTTAAATTTAAATATGTATTTCTATATAAAGTACCAAACTAGTTATTATAAATGGTATATTGATAAACTCATCTATAAAGCCACTTTTTATTCTCACTCAGAGCTAGATCACACTTGTTTTTTCCTGTTAGTAAAGAAAAATGTACTGATTTTTTGTGCATTTGATTATACTTGGGTAATTATTGGTATGCTACTTTCTGTGCCCACCAAAATTCAATGTAGGTCTATTCTTATTCCAGTTTGTGTTGTTATAATAGAATACAAGTCTGTGGTCAGATTTGGTCATTTGTAAAGAAAAGAAATTTATTTGGCTCATGGTTCTGGATTCCTGTAAATATAAATATCAACGTGCCAGCATCTGGTAAGGGCCTTCTTGCTGCATCATCCTATGGCAGAAGGAGGAAGGGTAACACAATAATACATGTGTGAGAGAACAAAGGAGGATGAATTCACTTTTATATCAAGGCCACTCTTGCAAAAACTAACCCACTCCGATGAAAATGGCATCAATTCATTCATGAAGGCAGAGACTTCATGACCTAAACACTTCATATTAGGCCCTACCTGCCAACACTGTTGCATTAGGAATTAAGTTTCCAACACAGGAACTTTGGGGGACACATTCAAAGCATAGAAGGTGTGGATACAGAAAAATCGGGTTGATGAGATACTGCCTACATTGATATGCTTTCTTTTTTTTAACAGCTCTACTGAGGTATAATTGATGTACAAAAAATCCTGCACATGTTTAGTGGGTACAATTTCATGAGTTTGTATATAAGCATACCCTCTTGAACACCATTACCAAAATCAAAGCAATAAGCATATATATCACCTCCAAAAGTTTCTTAGTGCCCATTTGTTTGTTTCTTTTGTGGTTAGAGTACTTAACATGTGATCTATCCTCTTAAAAAATTAAATGCAAAATACAATATTGTTAACTATAGGTGCTATGTTGTACAGAAGATTTCCAGAGCTTATATATCTTGGATAACTAAAAATTTATATTTATGAAATACCAACTCCCCATTTCTTCCTCCAACTAGCCCCTAAGAACTACTATTTTATTCTTTGTTTCTATAAGTTTGACTATTTAAGATACATCATTGAAATGGAATTATGCACTTTTTGTCCTTCTCTGACTAGATTTTTAATTTTTTTTTTTTTATTTTAGCATATTACAAGGGTACAAATGTTTAGGTTACGTATATTGCCTTTGCCCCACGCCAGTCAGAGCTTCAAGCATGTACATCCCCCAAAACGGTGCATACCACACCTATTAAGTGTGTATATACCCATCCCCTCCTCCCCCACATCTGCCTGACACCCAATGAATGTTATTACTATATGTGCACTTAGATGTTGATCACTTAATACCAATTTGATGGTGAGTACATGCAGTGCTTGTTTTTTCATTCTTGTGATACTTCTCTTAGTAGAATGGGCTCTAGCTCTATCCAGGAAAATACAAGAGGTGCTATATCACCATTGTTTCTTAGAGCTGAATAGTACTCCATGGTATACATATACCACATTTTATTAATCCACTCATGTATTGATGGGTACTTGGGTTGTTTCCAAATCTTTGCAACTGTGAATTGTGCTGCTATAAACATTCTAGTGCAGACAGACATCTTGTTTTATTGACTGTCTTTTGTTCTTTTGGGTAGATGCCCAGTAATTGGATTGCTGGATCAAATGGCACCTCCCTAGGCTCAATCAAGAAGAAATAGAATTCCTGAACAGACTTATATCAAGTACCAAAACTGAATCAGAAATAAAAAAACCTTCTTAAAAAAAAAAGTCCCGGACCAGATGGTTTCACACCCGAATTGTACCAGACCTACAAAGAAGAACTGGTGGCTATCCTATAGAAATTATTTCACAGTATTAAGAAGGAAGGAATTCTCCCCAACACATTTTATGAAGCCAACATCACCCTGATGCCAAAACCAGGAAAGGATGCAAAAAAAAAAAAAAAGAAAACTACAGACCAAGATCCTTTATGAATATAGATGCAAAAAATCTCACCAAAATCCTAGCAAATTAAATTTAGGTGCTTATCAAAAAATAATCCATCATGACCAAGTGGGCTTCATCCCAGAGATGCAGGGATGGTTTAACATATGCAAATCTATAAATGTAATTCACCACATAAATAGAAACAAAAACAAAGACCATATTATCCTTTCAATAGATTCAGAAAAAACATTAAACAAAATTCAACACCCTTCTATGATAAGAACACTTAACAAAATAGGCATAGACGGGGCTTACCTAAAAATGATACAAGCCATATATGAGAAACCCACAGCCAACTCATACTGAATGGGTAAAAATTGAAAGTATTCCCATTTAGAACTCAACCAGAAAACGTTGCCCTCTATCACCACTTTTATTCAGCATAGTGCTAGAAGTCCTAGCCAGAGCAATCAGACAAGTGAAGGAAATCACGGGCATCCAAATGGGGGCAGAAAAGGTCAAACTATTGCTCTTTGCTGATGATAAGATCTTATATCTAGAAAACCCCAAAGATTCTGCCATGTGACTGGATTATTTCATTTAAGGCGATGTCTTCAAGGTTCACCCTTGTTGTTGTGTATGGCAGGATTTACTTTTTAAGACTAATATTTTATTGTATGTATATATCAAAATTTCCTTATCTATTTGTCCATTGATAGATGTTTAGGTTGTTTTCACATCTTTGCTATTATGAATAATATTTCAATGAACATGGGAATGCAGATATCTCTTCAAGATTCTAACTCCATATGAATTTTAGGGTTGTTTCTTCTAGTTCTGTAAAAAATGCCATTGTGATTTGTAAGGGGATAGCATTGAGTCTGTAGATAACTTTTGTATTATGGATATTTTAACAATATTAAGTCTTCTAATACATGAGCATGGGATGTTTTTCCATTTATTTGCATCTTCTTCAATTTCTTCCATCAATGCTTTATAGTTTTCAGTGTACAAGTCTTTCACTTCCTTGGTTAAGTTTAGCCTTAAGTGTTTTATTTGTTTTGATGTTACTATATTGATAAATGAGATTGTTTACCTAAAATACTTTTCAGATAGTTTGATGTTAGTATATAAAAACACAATCAATTTTTGAATGCTGATTTTTGTATCTTGCAAACTCACTGAAATTATTTATTAGTTTTAACAGTTTTTTCCTACTGTTTTTAGTGCTTTATACATAGAATATCATGTAATCTGCAAAAAGAGATGATTTTACTTCTTTCTTTCCTATTTGGTTGTGTTTCATTTTTTTCTTATCTAATTGCTCTTCCTTGGACTTCCAGTACCATGTTAAACAGAAGTGACAAGAGTAAATCTCAACACCACTAATCATCAATGAAATGTAAATCAAAACAATAATGGGATATCATGTCACACCTATTGGGATGGCTATTACCAAAATAACAACAACAACAACAACAACAAAAACAAACAATGAGTGTTGGAAAGGATGTGGAGAAAAGGGGGCCCTTGCACATTGTTGGTGGGAATATCAATTGCTATGGTCATACAGAAAACAATATGGAGGTTCCTCAAAAAATTAAAAATGAAATTACCATATGACCCAGCAATCCCACTTCTGTTTATATATCCAAGGAAAAGAAAATTACTGTCTTAAAGAGATATCTGCATTTCCATGTTCAGTGGAGCATTATTCATAACAGTCAAGACATGGAAACAATCTAAATGTCTCTTGATGGATAAATGAAGAAATTGTGGTGTGTGTGTGTATATGTGGGTGAATACATATATGTATATATGTAATGAAATATTACTCAACTTTAAAAAAGAAAGAAATCCTTTCATTTGGGACAACATGAATGAAACTGGAGGACATTATACTAAATGAAATATGCCAGGCACAGAAAAGCAAATACTATATGATCTCACCTATATGTGCAATCTACAAAAGTCAACCTCAGGCAAACAGATAATACAAAGGAGGTTACCAGTGGTGGGATTGGGGAAAATGGAGTGATGTTGATCAAGGGATACAAACAGGTGGGTATAAGATGAATAAGCTCTGGAGACCTAATGTATAATACGATGACTGCAGCTAATGTATTGTATATTTGAAATTTGCTAAGAGTAGACCTTATGTATTCTCATCTCTCTCTCTCTCTTTTGCACACACACAGACACACACAGGCAATGACGTGAGGTGATGGGTATGTTAAATAGCCTGATTGTGGGAGTTGCTTTACAATGTATATGAACATCAAATCATCATGCTGTACACCTTGCATATGTGTAATTTTTATTTGTCAGTTATACCCAATGAAGCTGAAAAAATAAACATACAAAATTCACTATCATATGACCCAGCAATGCATCCTTGGGCAGTCTATTCCAGAAACATGAAAAGTTATGTTCACACAAAACCTGTACATGAATAGTTATAGTACTTTTATTTGCAATAGCCAAAACTTGAAAAAAAAAGATACCATGCAAAGGGTGAATAGTTAAATACATTATGGTACATTTATACTATGGTATACTCTTGAGGCATAAAAAGTAACAAACTATTGATACATACAACAACTTGGATGTAAGTGTGCTGAGTTAAAAGTGACAATTTGAAAAGGTTACATGTTATATGATTTAATTTACATAACATTATTGAAATGGCAAAAGTAAAGAAATGGATGACAGATTAATCATTGTCATAAGTTAAGGATGGGGGAGGCAGTTGATAGGCAATAGGTGGGTATAGTTAACAAAATAAATTTTTAAAATTATTAATAAATTAGATTTTGTTAAGGTTACATATATTGCCCAATAGGAAATAGTACAGAATGAAAGATTGTCTTCACATATCAGTAAAAATGACAAGATCTATTTCATTTGGAAGTAGCAAAGTATAAAAAATAAAGCCAAAGAAACAGTCATGAAAGTAAACAGACAACCTACAGAATGGGAGAAAATTTTCACATCCTACACATCTGATAAAGGGCTGATAACTAGAATCTACTTAGAACTCACGAAAAACAACAAGAAAAAAATCAAAACAACCCTATCAAAAAGTGGGCAAAGGACATGAACAGAAACTTTTCTAAAGAAGACAGAATAATGGCTAACAAACATATGAAAAATGTTCAACATTTCTAATCATCAGGGAAATGCAAATCAAAACTACATTGAGATATCATTTATTTCCAGTAAGAATGGCCTTTATCAAAACATCCCAAAACAATAGATGTTGGCGTGGATGCAGAGAGGTAGGAACAGTCCTACACTGCTGGTGGGACTGCAAACTAGTTCAACCTCTGTGGAAAGCAATATGGAGATACCTTAAAGTGAGACAAGTGGATCTACCATTTGATCTAGTAATCCCATTACTGGGCATCTACCCAAAAGATCCAATGACACTCTACAAAACGACACCTGCACTCGAATGTTTATAGCAGCACAATTCATAATTACAAAGCTGTGTAAACAACCCAAGTGCCCATCAATTCATGAGTGGATTAATAAAATGTGGTATATGCATACCATGGAGTACTATTCAGCTCTAAGAAACAATGGTGATATAGCACATCTTGTATTTTCCTGGTTAGAGCTGGAAGCCATATACTAAGTGAAGTATCCCAAGAATGGAAAAACAAGCACCACATATACTCACCAGCAAACTGGTATTAACTGAGCAGCACCTAAGTGGACACATAGGAACTACATTAATTGGGCATTGGGTGGATGGAAGGAGGGAGAGGGGCAGGTATATACATACATAAAGAGTGAGATGTGCACCGTCTGGGGGATGGTAACACTTGAAGCTCAGACTTGTGGGGGGAGGGGGGGCAAGGGCATTATTTGAAACCTTAAAATTTGTATCCCCATAATATCCTGAAATAAAAAAAGAAAAATAATAATAATAATTAGATTGATAAAAAAATAAAAAAATAAAACCTTCAGAAAGGAACCAGAATTCCTGATTTCTAGTTCAGGAAAAATAAATAAATAAATAAATAAATAGGATTTTATAGGAAAATATTATGTTTGTGAGGCAGGGTATATTCTTGAGAAGAGAATATCCAAATTACTTTAGTTTCCTCATATGTATATATGTGTGTTTGTGTGTGTGTGTATGTATATATATATATATATATATATATACATACATATATATATATATATATATATGTGGATGAACAGGCAAGATATTTGGGTTTTATGAAAAGGAGATACGTAGTGAATGAAAAGGGAATACCTTTATTTCTGGTACAACACTGAGACATTGTAGGAAATAAAAGTTAGACACAAAGCAGGCTTCTGTCATAATTTCTCATCTCCCAAATTTGCCTCAGAGAAAGGGATTCATGATAATAGGTAAGGTTAATTGTGGTAGGTTAAATGATTGAATTCAATTTTTCATAGCTGTTTGCATTCATATTCTTATAGCCTTTTTGTGAATAGAGTGTATTTCTCTCACAATGAGGCTTTTGCTTCTTGTTCTCTATGAGAAGAATTTGTCCCAGATACCCTACTGGGCCAAGGAGGATGAAACACATGAATATAGCAAACCTGCTTATGCACAACTCTGTAAGAGAAGCAGACATGTCTAAACTGCCAGAACTTAAAGAAGAGTCATTCAGTTGATCCCAACCTAGGTTAGCTATACCCCATATCCGACCTGCACAGCATAATGATAATAAATGATTTTATTTTGTTTTGTTTTAAGCGCTTTTTTATAAAGCAATGCCTAATAGATAGAATAAATTTGAAAGCGACATGAAGTCCCTATCAATCTGGGCACAGCAAAAAGAAAACTTGGTGGACAAAACATGGTCAAACCAAGACAGAGCTGAACATTTAACTTTATTTTGTCGCCTACATGGCATAAACACTATCCAATAGTAGTTAAATGTTTGACTTGAGAATTTGTAAAATGTATTCACTGAAGTGGAGTCGAAGTGGTTTTGATCATTGGGCATTACAGCTGAAAGTGGAGGCCAGGGATAAATGTAAAAAGACTCCAGAGAGGTGTATATTGTCCATGATAATCAAAATTATTCTTGAGTCAATGAGGAAGCATCAATTAAGGCAGAAGAGACCAGATCGTATGTTATTCCAACCACAAAATTCAGCCACAAGTTTATTTTTGGCAAACAGTACCTGGGTAGACAAGTGATATGACTCAAGATACCAGAGAATAATAAAGGATATGGAGACTAAAGACTCCAGGTTGTCTTCTCTGCTCAGAGTTCCTTTCAGCTACACCCTTACTATATTGGTCAGGGTTTTCTAGTCAAACAAAACTCTCTCTGTCTCTATCTATCTAATCATCCACATCTATGTTTATACCTAGCTATATCTATCATTTCTCTCTCTCTACATGTGTGTATATATATTTCCACCTATACATCTTATGTACACTTACTCTTAGGTACTATTTATTAGAAAAGTAGTAACAAGCATTTATTGAATGTTTATCATGTGCCCAATATCATTCTAATCATTTTACATGCATAATATTATTTCATCTCTATCAGAAATGATATGAGGTAGTTATTATCATTATCTCTGTTACAAAGATGATAGAAATTACTGAGTAACTACAGTAAATGGCCAATGAACTCATATAGTTTGTATCAAAAAATTCTGCTCAAAAGAAATATTCAGCCATTTTAGATAGAGGGAAAAAGGGAAAAAGACTATTTGAAAAAGTAAGCAATTTTATATAAGACAAAACCAGTTTAGATTTTTAATTGGTCTTATGCTGACCAGTGAGTCAGTGTTCAGAAGAAAAGTAATATTAGCTACAGACAAAAAAAAAAAAAAAAAAAAAAAAAGAATTTCTACTGTCTGAACAATTGTTTGTAGTGAGAGTTCAATTTGTTACCTCTCTACAATCATATATACATGCATTGGAAACTTAGTTGTATAATTTTGGAAATAATTATATTGCAAAAAATCTATGTTTTAACAGGTTTATTCTCTGTTAATCATTTGACCAATTCTGATATTTTTTTATTTCTAACTATTAAGTTGATACAAATGTTTTTGGTTACATGCATCACTTTTGTAATGCTTGAGTCAGGGTTATAAATGTGCCCATCACCCAGATAATGTTCGTTGTGCCTGTTAGGTAGGTTTTCACCTATCCCCTCCTTCCTCCCTACCCCCTGCTTGATTTCCACTGAGTTTTTCTTCCCTCTGTGCACATGTGTGCTCATCGGTTAGTTCCAATTTAATAGCAAGTACACGTGGTGTTTGTTTTTCCATTCTTTAGGTACTTCACGTACAATAATGGCCTCCAGTTCATCTAAATTGTTGCAAAAGGCCTTAACTCATCCTTTTTCATGGCTGAGTAGTATTCCCTAATATACATATACTACATTTTGTTAATGTGATCATGAATTGATGGGCAATTGGGTTGATTCCACATCTTTGCAATTGTCAATTGCACTGTAATAAATATTCAAGTGCAGGTGCATTTTTGATAAAGACCTTTTGACTTATTTTCCTCTGGGTAAATACCCAGTAGTGGGATTGTTGAGTCAAATGGCAGGTCTACTTTTAGTTCTTTGAGGAATCTCCATATTGTTTTCCATAGATGTTGTCCTAATTTGCAGTCCTACCAACACTGTTTCAGTGTTCCTTTCTCTCTGCACCCATGCCAGCATCTATTGCTTTTGGACATTTTAATAAAAGCCACTCTAACTATCAGATGTTTAGCTTGTGAATATTTTATCTTCTTCTGTAGGTTGTCTATTTGCTCAGTTGATTATTTCCTTAGTTGTTCAGAAGCTTTTTAATATAATCAAGTACCATTTATTTATTATTTTGTTGCTGTGATTGCCATTGGGATATTTTTCATATATTCTTTGTCTATGCCAATATCTCGAAGAATTTTTCCTACATTTTCTTCTAGAATTCATATGGTTTCATGCCTTACAGTTGCTTTTCTGTTATCTAGGATTTTATCCTAAAATTTTATTCTACAACTCAAAACTGTAAGAGATTCTCAGATGAATCAACAAAAGGTATTTGCTCTAAAACTGAATTTCTTTACTCTTCAAATTGTATAACTGAAGAAGGCTTGAAGATGACTGAATAGAGGCACTCTATACTCATCTCCTTCACAAGGAAGGATCAAATTAGCAAGAATATAACCACACATGGAATAGAGCATCTAAGCCAGAACATGAATTCAGGAAGGAAGTGACAAAGATCCTCTAAGACATGGAAAATCCAGATGGCAGCATAGAGAGAGAAGCAAAGCAGTCAGTTGGGATCAGTACACAACCAAGAGGGACTCCTCATTGCAGGCAAAAGGTACATAAGGATCCCCAGAAGTCCACATTCCCATCACAGATGCTTGCAATCCTAGCTACAGGAGAGCTGCTCATCCATCACAGGCCATAATTCTAGTATAAGGAACTACCTGCATTCTACACAACTGCATTGTTACAAAGAGAAAACTTATTCTGTGTCTCCCAACTCTCTGAAACCCAAGCTACTGTAGCACAGCACCATTTTGAGATTAGAGCCACCACCAGACAACATCTTCCCTGGGAACCAGTAGTCCCTACATCTTCACATCCTTGAGGCCCCACTGAAATCACCTTATATCTATGCAGAGGACTTCAGCATTGCCACATCAGCTGGACCTAGCTGTGTAGCCATGTCTTCTGCAATTGAGTTCATACAATGCCCTATACCCTGGGGAATAGGCAATTGGGAACATCAAGGGGGCTGCCCCCAGAGCATATGGAGCCAAAGTGCATGCCCCCAGAGCCTAAGAGAGGCTTACATGGGCTCACTGCTGGCTCCAGTGACCTCGACATCTCCCCAGAAGCCCAAGGACTGTCCAACCAGGAGACCACTGCAAGCACACATGTATGCTGCCCAGAGACTTGAGAATTGTCAAGCCCAGGGTCCACCACCGCTGCCATTGGTGCCCCCAGGGGCCAGTGGACCAAGACCTTTGGTGTCAAATCCCCAGCAAAGCCACATCACAGTCTTGACAAAAACCTCAGCCTAAGCAACTGAGGAAGTCACAGACACTGCTGATGTTGATTATACCCAAGGAACTCATAGAGACTATAATACTGCACTCACCTAGAACCAAAACCAAAGTACTCTACACAACCAACATTAGAGATATGTTAATAGGAAAAAGTCTTACTCTATGAAAACTATTCCATAAAATTAAAGGAATCAACTATTACACCAGATGTGTATATATCAGTATAGGATACAAGAAAATTTAAGAAGCAAAGAAACATGACATATCTAAGGGAATACAATAATTCTCCACTAACAGATGCTAAAGAAAAGAAAACCTATGAAATTCCTAAAAAAGGAATTCAAAATAATGATCCTAGGGAAACTCAGTGAAATACAAGAGAAGGCAGAGAAAATGCAAATAAATCAGGAAACCAATTCATAATCTAAATGAGAAATTCAAAACAGAGATAGAGATCATAAAAAAAGAACAAAACAGAAATCTGAGAACTGAAGAATTCAATGAATGAAATAACAACTACAATTAAGAGCTGAAACAATAGGCTAGATAAAGCAAAAGACAGAATTTCTGAACTTGACAGACCTTTTGAAACAACCAATCAGATAAAAAAAAAGCAAAAAAGAAATTAAAAAGAGAATGAAAAAAGACTACATGACATATAAGACAACATTAAACAAACAAATATTCACATCTTGGGAGTTCCAAAAGAGGAAATAGAAAAGGGATAATAAATCTAATTACTATAATAATAGCTAAAACCTTTTCAAGCCTTGAGAGAGATACATAATCCAGATACAGAAAGCTCAAGGATCCCCAAATAGATTAAATTTTAAAAGTTTATATCAGAGGCATATTATAGTCAAGTTGTCAAAAGTCAAAGCCAAAGGAAGAATTTTAAAACAGCAGGGGAAAACTATCAAGTTGTATATAAGAGAATATCCATCAGACTGACACCAGATTTCTCAGCAGAAATCTTGTTCTTGTTAATCTAGTTCTTTGAAGTGTATTGTTAAGATTTTTATTTAAAATCTATTTTTTTGATGTAAGTATTTATTTCTATAAAATTCCTTCTTAGTACTGCTTTTATTTATCCCATTGGTTTTGAAAAGTTATTTTTCTATTTTAATTTATTTCAAGAAATTTTTAAAAACTTTCTTCTCAATGTCTTTATTGTCCCATTGATCATTCATAAACATAGTGTTTAATTTTCATACATTTGTACAGTTTCCAAAGTTTCTCTCATTATTGATTTATTGTATTATTTTACTTTAGTCTGAAAAAGTACTTACTATGCTTTTGATTTTTTGAAATTTGTTGAAACCTGTTTTGTGTCCTAACATATGATCTAAACTGGAGAATATTTTATGTGCTGAAAAGAAGAATTCATATTCTGCAACTATTGGATGAAATGTCTGTAAATATCTGTTAAGTTCTTTTGGTCCATAATACAGTTTAAGTGTGATGTTTATTTATTTATTTTATGTCTAGATGATTTGTCCAATGGTGATATGAGGAGTGTTACAATCCCCAGCTCTTTTGCACTGCGGTCTATCTCTCTATTTAGCTCTAATAATATTTTCTTTCTATATCTGGGTGCTGCAGTGTTGGTTGCATATATATTTATAATTATTATATAACTTTATAAAGAACTGTCTCCTTTTATGCTTTTTGACTTAAAGACTATTTTGTCCGATATAGGATAACTACTCTTGTACACTTTTGGTTCCTGTTCACATGAAATCAAAAATAAAATACAACTATATGTTGCCTACAGAAATAGGATAAATTCACCAAGTGGATATAATAATTATAAAACTAGTTAAATTTTTCAAATACCATTTAAAATAGGCACAAAAAATAAAGTACCTAGGAATAAAATGTAACCAATGAGATGAAGGTTTATAATGAAAACTATAAAAAAACTGCTGAAAGAAGTTAAAAAGGACACAAACAAATGGAATGACATTTCATGATCATGGATTAAAAGAATTAATATTGTGAAAATGACTATACTATCCAAAGCAATCTACAGATGCCATGTACTCCTTATCACAATACCAATAATATTTTTATTTAAATAGAAAATTAAATACTAAAACTCCTATGGAACAACAAAAGACCCTGAATAACAAAAGCAGTGCTGAACAAAAAGAATAAAACTGCAAAGCATCGTATTACCTGACTTCAAAATATACTACAAAGTGATAGTAATAAAAACAGCATACTTAGTATAAAAACAGGCACACAGACCAATAAAACAAAATAGAGAACCCAGAAATAAATCCACATATTTACAGACAACTGATTTTCAACAAAGACACCAAGAACATATATTAGGTTAATGACATTCTTTTCAAGAAATGTTGCTTGGAAAACTGGATATTCACATGCAGAAGAATGAACCTAGACCCCTATCTTTCACCATATACAAAAATCAACTCAAAATGGATTAGAGATTTAAACATAAGACCCACAACCGTAAAACTATTAGAATAAAACATGGAGGAAATTTTTCAGGACATTCGCCTAGGCAAAAATTTTATGCAAAAGTCTACAAAAGCACAGGCAACAAAAACAAAAATAGACAAATGAAACTATATCATACTGAAAAGCTTCTACACAGCAAATTAAATGATCAACAGAGTAAAGGGACAGGTTATAGAATGAAAGAAAACACTTGCAAAGTAATCATTTGACAAGGAACAAATATCCTGAATATATAAGGAACTCAACAGAAAAAAAATAATCCCATTTACAAATAGGCAAAATATCTTACTAGACATTTCTCAAAAAGACATACACATGACCAAGTATATGAAAAAATGCTCAACATCACTAATCATCAGGAGATGCAAATCAAAACCATAACAGAATAGCATCTCATCCCAGTTAGATGGCTATTATGAAGAAGACAAAAAATAACAAATGCTGACAGGGATGTGGAGAAAAGAGAACTTCTATACACTGTCGGTGGCAATGTAAATTAATACAGTCACTATGGAAAGCAGTATGGCAGTTTCCCAAAGTGGTAAAAGTAGAAATATCATATGATCCAGCAATCTCACTATTGGGTATTTATGCAGAAGAGAGGAAATTAGTATATGGAAGAGATATCTCTACCCCCATGTGTATTGCAGCACTGTTCACAATAAGATATGGAATTAACCTAAATTCCCTTCCACAGATGAATGAATAAAGAAAATGTGGTATATGTGTACAATGGTATACTATTCAGCCTTAAAAATGAATGAAATTCTGTCACTCATGGCAACATGAATAAACCTATTGGAGCTTATGTTAAATGAAATGCCAGGCACAGAAAGATAAATAACACATATTCTCATTCATATGTGGGAGTTAAAAAAATAAATTGAGCTCACAGAAGTAGAGAATAGAAATATGGTTATGAGAGACTGGAAAGTATAGAAGGGAGGGGAGGATAGGGACAGGTTGGTTAAAGAATATAAAATTACAGTTATATAGGAATAAGTTCTAGTGTTCTATAGCACTATAGGGTAAATATAGTTAATAATTTAGTATACATTTTTGAAAACCTATTAATAGGAGAGAGGATTTTGAATGTTCCCAACACAATAAAATAATGGTAAATGTTGAAGTGATTGATCTCCTAATTACCATGATTTGATCATTATACCTTGTATACATGTATCAAAATATCATTCCATATTCTATGAATGTGTACAATTATTATGTGTCAACTAAAAATAAAAGGAAAAAAATGAACACATTTTTGGACACATTTGGACACATTTAGGAAACATAGAAGTACAAATTTATAATAAAATTACTAAAATGCTACCAAAACTTACTAAAGACGTGAATGGTGAATTCACAAGAGTACAAAATGGTTAACTATTATGTAAAAACTATTTAAGCTTACTGAAAATCACATAATCTTGTATAGAAACAATGAGATATCATTTTTTAAACCCATCAAATTAAAAATTATCATCATCTACTATTTTGGTTGAGGATGGGGAAATAGCAATATAATATACTCATTTACACTTTTCTGGTGTATGATTTGTTAATATTATCAAATTCCTTCAAACATGACATGCCTTGAATAAGAAATACTGCTTCTAGAAATTTATCCACAAGGAAAAACAGGACACATCCACAGAACGTATACACTAAGATGTCCACTGAAACAGTGTCTAAAATTTGAAAAAAATTTCTTAAGACAGTAATAGAGTCACTATGGCCAACAATAGGAATGAGCCTAAATAAATTATAGTTCATCCATGGAATTGGATACTCTGAAAGAATTAATGAGAATAGCACATCTTTATTTATTGACCTGGAATTATGTTTCAAATGCATCTCTAAGTAAGAAAAACAGATCGGATAACTCTGTATATCATATTCCTTTAAAATATGAGTATACATACAAAAACAAAGAAAAAATACCTGTTTGAAGTATATATAAAACATTCTTACCTCATGGAGGTAGGATTATAAAAGATGGGACATAGTGTTTTTCCATGTTTCTGCTTACTCTTCAATGAATATGGATTTTTTTTTGAAAAAAAGGAAAATACTTTTTTTGCATGAAAGAAAGAACATTAAGGCCAGTTAAATGAGATCCTGCCTAAAGGTGAAGCAGGGGGAAAGGTAGTAGCCAGAGGTTATTTGTGACCTCGGGAGTCTATGATTTATACATTACTATTTAGCACATCAAAGGCACAAACATAAGCATTGAAATACTTGTGAAATCTACACAAGTAATCTTTAGTCTTTAAAAGTTATTTAAGATAATCTTCACTAGTAACTATCTTGTTACAGCAAAATTAAGCACTATTTAACATAGTTAAGTTAAAGTCTGAATCATAGATTAGTGATCAAATATAAATCACAGGGTGATATTTTTCAGTCCCTTACTCAGGAAATTATTTTTATGGGTATAATCTAAGCAGAGCAGATGATAGATAGGTATGAACAGTGAAAGGAGATTCCAGGTGGTAATGAGAAGTAAATTAATAGCCTTCTTCCATACTCTGGTGATTCTCCTTTGAGATGTGGTTTCTTATCCAATTTCCACTAACATTTAAAAAATTGATATTTGGCTCTGACAGCTATAAAATGTCAAGTAATATATTTAGAAGTTTAAGATTAGTTTTTGCACAGTGAACTGGGGCTGAAAAGCATCTTAATTCAGAGATTTGAATAGTCTTTTCAAAAATAAAAACATATTTTATGACTAATCTCTCTTATTAATCTCTCTTAATTCATGCCTATGTACAAACACTATGACCAGGAATGGATGAGGTTTCACCATTTTCTTATGTTGTATTTTTGGTAAACTATATTCTAATTCATGCAATCCAGGTTTGATAAAGAAAACAGACAACAATGTTAGGGTAAATAATTTGATGCTTTGGTTATGCATGTCCTCTAAGTACAGACATTTTCTGTTTTGTTTATAAATAAATACTTTTTGACTTGGAGTAGTAGCATCTTGCTAAGATAATTTACTCAGCCAATATGTTATTACTCATATTGGTGCTCCATTACAGGGATAAGTACCATCCAAATGATCAATAAATCTCAGGGAAGAGTACGAAGACAAGCAACGTCTCTTCTAGAAATCTGTTTATTTATAATTAAATGAGAAAAAACAATTTTTTCTTTGCTAATATATAAACACATATGTATTTTTTTCTTTTTAAAAAAATAAGCCCGTTGGGATAATACAAGGAACAGTAACATATAATCACCTAACTTGGTGAACGTGGGAAGACAATTCTCTAGTTATAAATTCTTTCCACTGAATATTGTGGGGCTTAAACTGGATGACCTCTGTTGTGACTTACAGCTGCAACATCCTATGGTTCAAAATGTTTGCACTTTATCAAATCAATTACATTAATCTTACTTTGATTATATAGAGAATACACACTGTGGGAAGGTTTAAGGAACCATTTTCCAGATTGATGATAATAAGTATGCATCAATTTTAGACATCTTTATTAAAATGCTAATTTCCTCAGTGGTGTAGGTGAAGACTACAAAGCTAGTGCTGTTTATCAGAGATATTTATTTTTTGAGCTATGCCTAAGTCTATGCTAGGGAGTACCAGAATATGAAGCATAAAATGTGAAGCAAGATCTTGCCCACAAAGATCTTACAATCTTGTTTATTTTAGGATATATTTCTTCTAACAGTCCTATTTTATATAACACACACATATATTCTGTATGTATAATTAGTATGTTTAGAAATAAAATTATTAATATGTTTGATTTTTAGGTAGTTCCAGCATGCTTGAATCCTTGCTTAAAGCAACATTCAAATCTTTTAGTCTGACTAAAATATGAATATATAAGATCTCAAAATATTAGAAGGCTCGTATATTACTTTATAACTTTTATATACAGAATTCTTTCCTTTTTTTACCACATTTTCTTCCTGAATTATCTATGCATAAAATGACAATTTCTTTTCTTCATTTGTATTGAAAAAGCAGTGAGCATTCCAATTATCTCTATAATACTAATTACACTGTCCATTGCATTAAGTCCGCTTTTGATTGAATTATGAATCAGAGAAAAGTATCTCATTATGGAATAAAAATTTTTAACAAAACTAATTCAAGATTATAATGGCTCAGCCACATGACCAAGGAAAATTTTATATTATTGAAAACAACTATGAGTATGCAAGAGTGCCAAAAAGTTCTATTAAACTTTGAAGTAATTATTACTGAGTTCCAGAAAGCCTTTTCAGTGTTCATTACATTTCAAGCACTCTGCAATAGGCTCTGAGTGTAATTTTAATAAATGTGGATAATGGGTTCCCAATCCAGTACTTTTTATTGATAATCAGTGAACTGGACATAAACAAGAAACTGACCATTAATTTTTATTATGCAAATAGTTCACTAAGGTGAATTTTTCCCTACCTGCATATTTCTCATTTTAATACTGACAACTTCCCTGCAAGAAAGTGCATACCAGCCATTAGATTCACTGTTCAGAGGATTTAAAACTCCAGAGGGCCCTGTTAAATTCAGCTTTATGTTGGCATAAGTATCTGCAATTGTGTCAGTAATTTACATTTAGGGAGAACTGAAGTACTCTTCTTTCTTCTTCTTCTTCTTTTTTTTTTTTTTCTTCTGCCCTTGAATAAATAAAGCTGCTTAGTCAGTGTAGGAAACTAAATGAACTAGTACTTTTTTGTCATTTCTTTTTAGACCTAACTCTAAAGACTCAATATGAAACTAAAATTGTGAAATACTACATGCATTTTATTATATTTTAGGGACATTGTTTCTTTGGTGGAAAGTTGGCCTGTCTCGCGAAACCGTAATATTCCATAACTTTTAAAATATATTAGAATGTATAGTATGGAAATTTTAAAGATGATGCATGTGGAAAGGAAGCCATGAGGAGCCATAAATGAAATGAAGAAGAAAAAAAATTCAAGAGATTATTAGCCATTTTTCACCTTAGCCCAATTAGCAAAGTTATAGTTCTGGGATGAATTTAAGGAATCCTATGGACTAGCCTTTCTCTTATTGGGATTATTGTCCTTAATACCCAGTGACAAGGACAATAATAGAAAATTTTATCCAGCTGTTCAGATAGCTATTAAAAAGTATATATTATGACCCTTAAATTCAAGAAAATCTTTGTAAGTGTACCCCATGTTTTTGACAGCAATATTTTAGTAAAATGGTCACAACTACTAATAGCTGCATGCTATCATCTATGACCAAAAAATTCCTGTTGGAGGGGTAGGTTTCATTTGTAGGGGGGAAATGGTTTGTTGTAATTTTAGCTAAATATAACAGATTAACTCCATAAGTTTATTTCCTCTTGTATCTGAAACTCTACTGCAATGGCATTAAAAGTGTATGTAAGGTATAAACTGACAAGGGTAAGTGAATAAGAAGAGAAAATCTGTGGACAAGAGGTTGCAATATATGTTTGTGAAAACAGAAAGTGAATGAAAGAATGTCTTTGCAGAGTGAAGAAAGCTACAATCTAAAATGCCTTCATAAGTAAATGATGAAAGAAAGTGGATCAGTCCCCTCCACAGAACCTTCAAAAGTCTTATAATTTAAAGATTAATAGGTATTATCAATGGTTAGGGTGAGTTGGGTGGGAACAAGAAAAGGGACAAGTAGATAAACTAGGAAGATTAAACATTTTTATGCACAGTTGGTAGAACCCCCACTACTCACCCTTTACTTCTATCCCATACAGAAAAGTAACTCTTTTTCTACGCTGGCAAAAAAGTGTAGATTTATTCTCTGGAGAAATTGAACAAGATCAAATTATGAGGTTTCACACATGACTAGTGGCACTTTCAGAAAGAACAAAGACAGTAGATGCAATTATATATTTTTTAGAGAAGGAAAGAAAAAAGGAAACAAAGAAATTGTCCAATACTACCACATTGAATTAAAAAAAAAAAACAAAATCAAAACAAAACAAACAAAAAACAAACAAAACTTAACCGTTGCACATGATCGAAATAAATGTCCTTTTCTAGGGACAATAGTAAGGATTCAAAATTACTGGAGAAAACATCACATATATAAAAAGTAAGTAATTTGAATGTCATTACACATTCCAAAAGCAACACTGCAATATAGAAAATAATAGAACAATACCTTCAAAATTCTGAGAGGAAATAATTTCCATGTGGAATTCTCTACCAAACCAAACTAAGAATCAAGTATAAGAGTGGGTCACCAAAAATGTACTTCCTATGCACACTTTCTTGAAAGCTTCTCTTTTGACATGAAAGACTTAAACAAAATAGAGAGAAGATGTGGGATATAGGAAATAGGGAATCCATGCAAGAAAAAGAATTAAAGGAAGTCCCAGGATCATCACTGCAGCAAGTCTGCAGAACAATGAGTGAGGAATGGGACAGGAGGACAAAAACTCAAGGAAAGAATTTTCTAGAGAAAGAAAAAAAAATACTAGATTGTTTGATAGTTTTGATTGTTATTAAAGTAATGGTATCATTACAGATCTCAGAGACTATATGAAAATAATTATGGATAATTATGGATAAACACATATATGATGAAACCATTTTTTTTCTTTTTTATTTCAGCATATTATGGGGGTACAAATGTTAAGGTTATGTATATTGCCCTTGTCCTCCCCCCCTCGAGTCAGAGCTTCAAGTGTGACCATCCCCCAGACGGTACACATCACACTCATTATGTATGTATATACCCGTCCCCTCCTCCCCCTTCCCACCTGCCCAACAAATTGGTATTAACTGATCAACACCGAAGTGGATACATAGGAAACAATTTTTAGAAATGAAACAATTATTAATTCCTGAAGAAAATCATTGTATACAAAAATAAATATAGTCATATTATACTACATGTCTCTGCAATAAACACCAACAACTTAGTCAAATGATGTAAATATTTACTATTGAGATATGAAAAATTAATACATAAAAATAAACTTTAAAAGATGGAGAGAAGGGGGTGTCAAATACTAGAAATAAATCTTCCTCCACTATAGCAAAATATCAGAAAATAATGTTTGTAATGTATAAATCAAGTAAAACATTTAAAGCTTGCTATTTTGCAACAGAAAGATAAATTTCAGAATACTGACTAAAATATTCGAAAGCATTTGTTTCTGGCAATAAAACTGGTGATGGAAAGATGAGGCATAAAATTGTTTGTTTCACTTGTTCAATATAACCCTCTGTGTCTTAATCTTAAATTGTGTTAATGTATTATATGAATAAATAGCATATTTAATTTTTGAAAATTATTTACTAGATACATGAGTCTTTAGGTCCTTTATGATTTATGAGAAACAATATACACAGCAGTTAAGAGCACAAACTGTAGAGACAACCTTCCTGAGTTCAAATCCCAAATTCACCACTTCCTAGCATTGTCATATTGGGCATGTTACTCAGTCTCTGTGGCTGTTTTTGAAATTATAAAATAAGGATAATAGTAATATCTTCTATTGCTGTTGTGAGGATTAAGTGAGTAAATAAATACAAAATGTATGGAGCAGTATTTGGCATCATCTATTAAGCAAAACACAAATGATAGCTTTTCTTATTGTTGTTGTTTTTAATTTTTGTAGCTCATAATGTTATTCATCTATAAATGGTTGCTACTCAGGCAATAATTAGGGTGAATTTCCTAGCAATTTTATTAGAATTACTAGCCAGAGTAGAAGGCAAAGCAATAAGATTTTATTTTCAATAAATTTGTCCTATTGGACAAATGGTCTTCAAATACATAAATGTTTATTTAAACCATATATGTTTATATATATTAAATGTACACATGTATTAAATAATATATATTAAACACAGGTAGAAAAATAAAGAAAACTGGCATTTAAAATGTACAACAATGCAAGTTGACTTTTCTTGCAGCAAACGTTACTGTGACTTGACTTTGAATATAGAATGAACATTTGATTGAAGCTCTGGAAATCGAACCCCTGTAATAATTCATTTTGACTGTACTGCCATATGATAGTTTGGGAAAAGTTCTGAAGTATATGAAAAGTAGATGGAGTCTCAGTGGGTTATAATGCCCTATGATTATAATACCTATCTTATGTTGTCACCTAAATAGACAAGCTGGCAAAGGAGAATATTTTAAATCAAAGAGTTAGTAAAAATTTTTATTAATTTAAATGTACATTATTCTTAACCAAGAGTTTCAAAAAATGAAAATCTTAGATTTGTAAAGGAAAATACTACCCACTATGGGCTGGGCGCCTTTATGTAGAAGTAACATCATATTTCAGTATAACTTCAGGTGTACATAATATGGAAATGGAAATCCCCAACCAATATAAGCTATTAGCACTTGAGCTGAAATTATAAACTTTGTGGACATCCAATGTGAGGCTGTTACTGTAACAATTATTCCTTTCATCTTTAAAATTATGGTAATTATAGACACATTCTCATTTTTTTACCTTGCTCCTATTTTGAGGATTGCTGATATTTCTAAGATGATTGTCTGTATTACTTTCCATAACTATGGAACAGAAAAAAAGGAAGCAATTTATGCTTAAGAACATTACTATGGCTTCCTTAAATCGACACCCTGCTCTAATCAATGCAATTTTCAAAAGAATGAAGTATACCAAAAGGTAATAGATCTAAGTAATAAAGGTATAACTTATCTTGATTATTTGGCTTATCTCATGGGTGCAACTTGACTGGTATAACAAACTCTGAGGATAACTTTCTGAATTCTGCTATTCTGAAGAACAAAATGCAGTTCTGAATGTTCTGGAGAGTAACGTAGCTTAAAGTCAGCCCTGAGTTGTCTATGACCCTATAATACACCAGTATGTGCTTGCCTAAGCTATTGTAGTTTAAATATTCATGAATTTTGAGAACATTTAATAGCTTAAGTATTTAAATATCATTACTTAAGTGTCATTATTTAGAAATTGCCATACATGCTTAATTATTACATTAACATAGAACTGTATGTGTTGTATATAATATAAATATGTAGTTTATTTAATATGAGTAGTTTGCATTTATAGTGATTCATAAATATAAAGTATCAATCCTGGATTTACCTCTTTTTGCCTAATCATGGAGAAGTTTCAATGATAATCCCTGCTCTCCCATCTTCACAGGGATGTTTTGAGGATCAAATGAATTCAAGTATCTTAATACTACTTTATACAATTAAAGATTCTATATAAATGTAGTACATTGGATAGCTATTATCAAGAAGACAATAGATAACAAGTGGTGTTGAGGGCATTGAGAAAATGAAACCCTTATACACTATTGGTGGGTATGTAAATTGGCACATCCATTATGGAAAACAGTATGGACGTTTCTCAAGAAACTACCATCTGATTCAGAAATTCCTTTTTCTAATATAGAACTAAAGGAAATGAAATTAATACCATGTAAAGATATCTGTTCTCCTATGTTTATTGCAACATTATTCACAATAGACAAGATATACGAACAACCTAAGTGTCTATTGATGGATGAATTGATAAAGAAATTGTGGCGTACATATACAATGGAATATTATGCACCCTATAAGGAAGGAAATCCTGCCATTTTTGACAACATGGATGAACTCAGAGGATATTATGCCAAGTGAAATAACCCTGACACAGAAAGACAAATACTGCATGAACACACTTATATGTGGAATTTTAAAAAGTCAAATACATAGAAACAGGAACCATTTGGTGGTTACTAGGTGTTGGAGGGGGATGGAGAGAAGTAGGTCAAAGGTTACAAAGTTCCAGTTATGTAGGATAAATAAATACAGAGTTCTAATGTACAGCTTGATGACTGTACTGTAGTTAATAATATCATATGCTGGAAACTTACTAAGACAGTAGACTTCAGAGGCTCTTACCACACATAAAAAATTAACTGTGAGGAGATGGATATGTTAATTTGCTGAAGTATAATAATCATTTCAGTATGCATATGTATATTAAAACATCACATTGTACAATTTGTATTTTAAATATATAATATAAAAATAAAAATAAATTAATATAGTACATTGGTATTATTATGGATATTATTTTATAAAATAATATCCATAATAATTTTGCAACTTAGGAACACAGAACTTTCTTATTTTTATCTGAGTACAGTTCCTTATCTGACTCCACATATAACTTTTTAATTTTGTTATTTTTAATTATTATGGATATATAATAGTTGTATATATTTATGGGGTACATATGATCTTTTGATACAGGCATAAAATGTGTAATAATCAAATCAGGGTAATTGGAGTATCTATAATGTCAAGAATTTATCATTTCTTTGTGTCAGGAACATTCCAATTCCATTATATTAGTTATTTTATAGTATATTATAACTTATTGTTTACAATAGTCACTTTGTAGTGCTATAAAATATTGTTCCTTTTATCTAACTATATTTTCACACACTCACTTTATTCTCCTCACCTCACTACACTTCCCAGCCTTTGGTAGCCATCATTCTCTCTATCTCAATGTGATCAACTATTTTAATGTTTAGCTCCCACATATAAGAACATGTGATATTTGTCTTTCTGATTCATTTATTTCACTTAATGTTCTCCAGTTCCATTCATGTTCCTGCAAATGACAGGATTTCATTCTTTTTCTATGGCTGAATAATATTCTATTGTATTTATGTATAATATTTTCTTTATCTATTCATCTGCTGATGGACACTTAGGTTGATTCCAAATCTTGGCTATTGTGAATAGTGCTGCAATAAACATGGGAATGCAAAAATCTTTTCCATATAACAATTTCCTTTATTTTGGATATAAACACTGTAGTGGAATTTCTGGGTCATATGATAGTTCTATTTTTAGTTTTTTGAGGAACTTCCATACTGTTCTCCATAGTAGTTGCACTAATTTACGTTCCTACCAACAGTGGACTAGGGTTCCCCTATCTTCACATCCTCACCAGCATTCATCATGGCCTATCATTTTAACTGGGGTGAGATGATATCTCATTGTAGTGTTGATTTGCATTTCTCTGATGACTAATGATGTTGAGCATTTTTTATATACCTGTTGGTCGTTTGTATGTCTTCTTTTGAGGAATGTTTATTTAGATCTTTTGGCCATTTTTTAACTGGATTATTTGATTTTTCTTCCTATTGAGTTGTCCAAGTTCCTTATATATTTTGATGATTAATCCTTTGTCAGATGGGTAGCTTGCAAATATTTTCTCCTATTCTGCAGGTTATCTATTTACTTGGTTGATTGCTTTCTTTGCTGTGTAGAAGCTTTTTAGATTGATGTGGGTGCATTTGGCCATTTTTGCTTTGGTTATCTGTGCTTTGGAAGTATTACTCAAGAAATCATTGTGCAGATCAATGTTCTGAAGAGTTTCCTCAATGTTTTCTTTTAGTAGTTTTATATTTTCAAGTCTTAGGCTTAAGTCTTCAATAATTTTGATTTGATTTTTGTATGTAGTGAGAGATATGGATACAGTTTCATTTTTCTATATATAAATATCCAGTTTTCCCAGTACCATTTATTGAAGAGGCTATCCTTTCCCCAATGTGTGTTCTTAACACCTTGGTCAAAAATGAGTTCACTATAAATATGTGGCTTTATTTCTCAGTTCCATATCCTATTCCATTGATCTATGTGTCTGGTTTTATGCCAGCATCATGTTGTATTTGTTACTATAGCTCTGTAGTATAATTTGAAATCAGGTAATGTGATTCCTTCAGTTTTGTTATTTTGCTCAGAATTGATTTGGCTATTCTGGGACTTTTGTGGTTACATGTAAATGTTAAAATTATTTTTTGCTATTTCTGTGAAGAATGTCAATGATATTTTGATGGGGATTGCATGGAATCTGGAGATTTCTTTGAGTAGTATGGAAATCTGAACTATATTGATTTTTCCAATCCATAAGCATGCAATATCTTTCTATTTTTTATGTTCTCTCGAATTTCTTTCATCTGTGTTTTATAGTTATTATTGTAGAGATCTTTCACTTCTTTGATTAAGTTTATTCCTGGGTATTTTATTTTCTTTGTTGCTATTGTAAATGGTATTACTATCTTGGTTTCCTTTTCAGATAATTTGCTATTGGCTTATAGAAATGCTACTGATTTTTGTATGCTGATTTTGTATACTGCAACTTTATTGAATTTGTTTATCAGTTCTATTTTTTTTTGTGGAGTCTTTAGATTTCTCTAAATATAAGATTATATCAACTGCAAACAAGGATAATTTGACTTCTTCCTTTACAATTTGGATGCCCTTTATTTCTTTCTTTTGTCTGATCGTTTGAGGTAGAACTTCTAATACTATGTTGAATAACAGAGGTGGAATTGATTATCCTTGTCTTGCTGTAAATCTTACAGGAAAGGCTTTCAGCTCTTCCCCATTTGGTATTATACTAGCTGCGGATCTGTGATATATGGTTTTTATCATATTGAGGTAAGTTCCTTCAGTGACCAGATTTTTGAGAGTTTTTATCATGAAGGGATGTTGAAGGCAAGTATAGTTCAATATACACAAAGCAATCAGTAATGTTTTTTCATCAGTTTAAATTATCATATGATTTTTGTCCTGAGATGAATCCCACTTGATCATGACTAATAATCTTTTTAATGTGTTATTGAATTCAGTTTGCTATTATTTTGTTGAGGATTTTTACATCTATGTTCATCTGAGACATTGGCCAATAATTTTCTTTTTTTATTGTATCTTTCTCTGGTTTTGATATCTGGTGGTTATAAGCCTTGTAGAATGAGTTTGGGAGTATTCTCTCATTCTTAATTTTTCAGAATAGTTTGATTAGGATTGGTATTAGTTCTTTAAATATTTGGTAGAATTTAGCAGTGAAGCTAACAGGTCCTGAGAAAATTTTATGAGAAGCTTGTTGTTAATCCTTCTATCTCATTACTTGTTATTGGTCTAGTCAAGTTTTATATTTCTTTGTGCTTTAATCTTGGTAGGGAGTATATGTCTAAACATTTATCCATTTCTTCTAGGTTTTCATATTTATTGGTATGTAATTTCTCCTAGTAGTCGCTAATGATCCTTTGGATTTCTGCAGTAATGTCTCCTTTTTCATCTCTGATTTTATTTATCTGGGTTTTCTCTATTTTTCTTTTTTTTTAGTTTGGCAAAGGCTTTGTCAAATTTGTTTATCTTTTCAAAAAACCAACTATTAATTTCATTGGTCTTTTGTATTGTTTTATTTTGGTTTCAATTTCATTTATATCTGTCTGATCTTTATTATTTGTTTTCTTCTACTAATTTTGTATTTTTATTTTTTGCTCTTACTTTTCTTGTTATTTAAGATGCATAATTTGGTTGTTTATTTGAAGTTTTTATACTTTTTTGATGTAGTTACTCATTGCTATAAACTTTCCTCTTAGAACTTCAGTGTATCTCATAGGTTTTGGTATGTTGTTTTCATTTTCATTGGTTCAATAACTTTTTAAATTTCCTTCTCAATCTCTTCATTAACAAACTGGTCATTCAAGAGTATATTGTTTAATTTCCATGTGTTTGTAGACTTTCCAAGGTTCTTCTTATTGTTGATTTCTCATTTTATTCCATTGTGCTCAGAAAAAATGCTTGATATGATTTTAGTCCCCTTCAATTTCTTAAGATTTGTTTTATGGCCTAATACATGGTCCATCCTTGAGAATTATCCATGTGCTGAGGAGAAGAATGTGTATTCTGCTGCTGTTGGATGAAACATTCTATAAGTATCTATTGGGTCCATTTGTTCTATTGTGTAGATTAAGTCTGATGTCTCTGTTGATTTTCTGTCTGGATAATCTGTTCAATGCTGAAAGTGGGTTTTTGAGGTCTCCAATGATTATTGTGTTGGAACCTATCACTCTCTTTAGCTTTAATAATACTTGCTTTATATATCTGGTGCTCCAGTGTTGGGTGCATATATATTTAGAATTGTTATATTTTCTTGTTGACCTGGTCCCTTTAACATTATATAATGACCTTCCTTTTCTCCTTTTACAATTTTTGTCTTGAAATCCATTTTATCTTTTAGAAGTATAGCTACTCCTGCTCTTATTTGGTTTCTATTTGCATGGAATATATTTTCCATCCCTTTATTTTCAATCTATGTGTGTCTTTATCAGTGAAGTGAGTTTCTTGTAAACTGCATATATTTAGGTCTTGTTTTTTAATTCATTCAACTGCTCTGTGTCTTTTGATTGGGTAGCGTTGTCCATTTACATTCAAAGTTATTATTGGTAGGTAAGGATTTACTATTGCTATGTTGTTATTTGATTAACGGTTATTTTATGGTCCTCTGTTTCTTCCCTCCTTCCTATCTTTCTTTGTGTAACTAATTTTCTCTGGTAGTTCGTTTTAATTTCTTGCTTTTCATTTTTTGTGTACCTGTTGTAGATTTTTTGATTTGAGTTTACCATGAGACTAGCAAAAAATATTTAATAACCAATGATTTTAATATGATGATAACTCTGCTTACAAAAACAAAGAAACAAGCAAAGCAAAAGTTAAAAGAAACTATACTTTTATCTTCCCCCAGCCTTTTGATTTTTGTCATTTCCATTTATATCTTTTTATACCCTCTATCTCTTAAAATGTTGTCTTAGTTATTATTTTTTTAAGACAAGGTTTCACTCTGTCACCTGGGCTAGAATATAATGGTGTCATCATGGCTCACTGATACCTCAAGCTCTTATGCTCAAGCAATCCTCCTGCCTCTAGGTTTGGAAAGTTCTGTTATTATTTCTTTGAAAACTTTCTACCCCAATCTCTCTCTCTATACCTCCACTATGAGGCCATTAACTCTTAGATTTGCCATTTTGAGAATATTTTCTAGATCTTGTATATGTGCTTCATTTTTAATTCTTTTCTTCTTCTTTTTTCTCTTCTGTGTATTTTCAAAAAGCCTGTCTTCATGCTCACTAATTCATCTTCTTCATCAGTTCTTCTGTTGAGAGACTCTGTTGCATCTTTCAGTTTGTCACTTTAACTTTTTAGCTCCATAATTTCTTCTTGATTTTTTTCATTATACCAATCTTTTTGTTAAATTCCTTTGTTAGTATTCTGATTTCTTTCTCTGTGTTGTCTGGAAGTTCACTGAGCTTCTTCAGAACAACTATTTTGAATTCTCTCTTCCAAAGGTCACATATCTTGGTCACTCTGGGATTTGCCACTAGTGTCTTATTTAGTTTGTTTGGTGAGGTCGTTTTTCCTAGATGCCCTAGCAATGTCCTTGATGCTTGTGGATGTTCATTGATGTCTGGGCATTGAAGAATAAGGTTTTTATTCTAATCTCCACGGTCTGGGATTGTATTTACCCATTCTTCTTTCCACGTATTCAAAGGGAATTGAATGCTATAATCTGTCAGCTAACTGAAACCAAATCAGCAATAGGAGGTGCAGTGCTCCAAGCCCAGTATTGCTTCAACTCTTGCAAAATCTGGTGGTACTGCCTTGATGGACTTGGGTAAGTGATGGGAGAATTCCACGGATTACCAGGCAATGTCTCTCATTCTCTTTCCTCACTTTTCCTCAAACAGAAGGAGTCTTATCTCCATGCTGGGCTTCCTGGAGTTGGAGGAGGAGTGACATGAGCACTGCCCCATGGCCACAACAGTTATACTGCACCCAGTCACACCTGAAGCCAGCACAATCTCACCCAAGGCCTGTGGTAACTACTGCCTGGCTCCCATTGATTCTTATTCAAGACCCCAAGGTTCTCTAGTCAGCATGTAGTGAATCCTCTTAGGACTGATTCCTTCCCTTCAGGGCAGCAAGCTCCCTTCTTGCCCAGCATGAGTCTAGAAATGCCCTCTAGGAGCTATGGCCTCGAATCAGGAGCTTCAAGAATCTTCTTCATACTTCATTTTACTATGGCTGTGCCGGCACTTAAGTTGCAAGACAAAAACTTTAATATTCTCCCCTTCCATTTCTCCAGCTGAAAGGATTCTCTCCCGGAGCTTCACTGTTTGGAGTTGGGGGAACGGTGATGCATGCACTTCTTTGGCTGCCACAGATGGTGTCTCACTGGGTCATATGTGCCCCAAGTCCACTGGCTCTGAGCCCAGCACAACAGCAGGACTTGCTCAAAGACTGAAGTTTTTGTGGCCTGAATCCCTTTCAAATTTATTCTGGGCCCAAGGCTGCTTTCATCAGCTGGGGGTAGAACTAGCTAGAACTCAGGTTCCTACTGCCAGGATGGAGGATTCCCCTCTGGCCAGGGCTGGGCTAAATGCTCTCTTCATGAGTACCAGCAGAATTTTTCCCTGTGTTATGTTTCCCTGTGACAGGTGAGTTCCAATGCAAATTTCCACAATCACTTTGATCTTCCTCCAACAAGCAGATTCTCCCTCCACCTGGTGCTGGTGCAGTGCTACTAAGGCATGGGGGAGAGTTTGTGTATAAAATGCAAGACTGTCTTTCCTACCCTCTTCTGTGATTTTTTTCCTTGATATACTGTTAAAACCTAGTACCGTGGTCGCTCACTTGATTTTTGGTTCTTAGGAAGGTGCTTGCTTGCATAGATAGCTATTCAATTTGGTATTGCTGCCGGGGGATTGTCACTGGAGGGTTCTATTTGGCCATCTTTCTCTGCCTCAGTTTCACATATAACTTTTAAGATATGTGGTATAGTAGTTTGGGTTCCCAGGGGAAACCAACTATGAAATGTAGATTAGAATGCAAGAAGTTTATTAGAGAATGATCTCTGTATGGATACAGAGGAGGGAAGAAAGAAAGCAGGATTGGCCAGAGGGGGAGTTTGGTTCTGATGCAGTCCCAACAAAGTCCTCAGCTGACTCAATGAGAATCTTTCAAACTGAGATGACTGTCTTCAAAATTGCCTTAAAACGGGACAAGAATATCAGGCCGTTTAACATTTTTTTGTTGTTCTTGTTAAATTTGTTTAAGCCCACATGAATCAGTATTAGGTGTCAGAACCCCTGGAGAAGGGAGTGAAACAGCTTCCTACAATTTGGGAGAAATTCCCTTAAAGGACTATAACAGGAGAGGATTGTGTGATAACACTTCCAACCACTAGAGAAAATATTAATAAATTTTTCATTTGTGATGAGAAATCTGGGTAGTGCATTACGGTATCACCTACAATTATCATCCAAAAATTTTCTAAAATTTTAATGTTGCCTTTAAGGAACATGTGCTTTTTCCAGTAGAGGTTCTTGAATGGTTTTCAAATGGTGGCAATGCTCACCAGGGATTCGGGGGCGGGGGGGGACCCAATCTTAGGGAGGTGGCGATTATTTTGGAGGGGAAGGGCATAACTCTAACCCTTCTTAGGGAGAGGCAAAGATACAAAATGTAATCAAAATGTCAAAAAAAAATCAAAACAAAACTTTTTATCGGGTGGTGGGCAGGCGGTAGTGGGGAGGAGGAAAGGGGTGTATGCTTCCATAACGTGTGTGGTGCACACCACCGGGGGATTGGACACATCGGGGTAGGGAGGGGGGCAGGGGCAATATTTGTAACCCTAACAATGTTTGTACCTCCATAATATGATGAAATTAAAAAAAAAGAGCATCTCAAAATAAATAAATAAATAAACATTTAAAATTATATATGAATTCTAGATGCAGCGGACAAGGATCGCGGCAACTGCCGCCAAGCCATGTGGGCAGATGCGGTCCCAGGTCCCCTGCGGCCGCTGTGCAGGCCGCCAACACCAGTTGCTCTGGTAGCTGGGTGAGCCAGGCGCGGCGGGGGGACCAGGCGGCTGCGAAGCAGCCCTTGGCGAAGCGGCGGCTGAAGAATCGGTAACTGCAGGCCCAGGAGGCCGCCCCGGGGAGCCACCAGAGCCGCCGCCGCCGCTGACTACCGCGACGCTGACGTGCTTGGTATCCACGCCGGACCTGGGCAAACAGCAGGAGCGCTGGGAGCTGTTCCAGAAGTGGTAGAGGCTCACTTCCGAAGGCACTGCCAAGCTCCTGCTGGACACCTTTGATTAGCAGGGCCCGGTAAAGCATACAGGAGGCTGCCACTGTGGAGCAGTTCATTTTGAAGTTTGGGCTCCAGCACACTTGCACATCTTTGACTACAACTGCAGCATTTTCAAGAAGCAGCAGAATAGACACTTCATTGTTCCAGCTTCACTCTTCAAGCTCCTGAAGGGAGCCGAGAATATAACCACTTACACGTTCAATAACGCACAAAGCCCAGCACACCTTTTGCAAGAGGTGTGGTGTTCAGAGCTTCTACAGTCCCCGCTCAATCCATGGAGGCTTTGGAATTACTCCCCCACTGCCTGGATGAGGGCACCGTGGGGAGTGTGGTCACTGAAGAGTTAAATGGCAGCGATTAGGAGAAGGCCATGAAGGACCACCAAGAACACGTCTAAAGATTCAGCTTCTCCCTGTCCCTTCCTGAAAAGGAGGAATGATTGGGGCCAGCAGCCGTGCCATCCCTGCCACCTTGATCTGTGCAGTTTGTTCGAGCTACCAGTTTCTTTAGGCAGCTCTTTGTCTTTCCTTAGCCCACATTTTGATGTAGGCTTGTTGACATCCTTCTCTTCCCAACTTTTATGTGATCTTACAGGGAAAAATAAATATTTTTAAAATAAAAAAAAACAATTATATGTGAATTCCAATGTGATCAGTTTCTTCCATTTTTAAATTCATATGAGGATTGTGAACACTTAGAAAAAAAACTTTAACAATCAAGTATCTATTTGAAAAGAAAAAAAATACTTCACTTAAATTTTCACCAAATTATGCTTTTTCTTTTGAGGCTTCTTACACAATAACATCACTCAAATTATATTAATTAATTGAAAATTATTTACATTGAATGATTTAATTAGCCTAACGCATTCCATCAAAATGTGATTTTTTGTGAATCATTAAAACCAGATAGAAGATTTAAAATAGAATCTTGACTATTCTCTAAACAAGATTAATCATTGCTTTAAAAGTTAGACTTGCTTTGTCTTACATGTATCCTTTCCTTTCTGAAAATTGTAATGATGTTCTTAAGCTTCTGACTCAAAGATTTAAAGTCTTTAGAATTTTTACATAGTCTTTTAATCCTTTGTCTTTGTCTAGTAAACCCGGTTAAAGATTAGGAAATTTAAAAACTGGATTGATCACTACACTAATGAAGACTATTTTGCATAGAACCTTCAGCTATGAAAATAGCAATAACTTATGTGGTCAGAGTTTTCATGGGATAAAGAGGCAAGATTTTCCATAGGAAGTGTGCACAGACTAAAAAGGTGAAAGCACAGAACAGAAACCTGCAAACTGGACTTGAAAAAATAGTGGTGATGGGGGTAAATAGAGGGATTAGAAAGAATTTTTGTCCAGGAAATAGCTCTTCAACTTAATTCTTGAGTCTTACTTTATCTCCCCTCAACTTTGTTGAGATATAATTGACCAATAAAAATTGTATATGATTATGGTGTACGACATGATGTTTTAATATAAGTATACATTGTAAAATGAGTACCACAATCACACTAATTAAAATATCCATCACCTCACATAGTTACTTTTTTTGTGCTGAGAATATTTAAGATCTACTCTCCTAACAAATTTCATGTATGAATACATTATTATTAACTATAGTCATTATTTTCTCGTTGCAGTAGAAAGGGGATAATTCCTTTCCTTCCCATCATAAAGGGTCACAGATGACATTCCTAAAGCAAAAGACATGTTAAGAAGAGAAGCATAATAAATTTATTAACATGTGTAATATATGGGAGCCATGCAAAAATATGAAGAGCTCAAAAAATGGGCCAGATAATTGATACTTTAATACCCTCCTTATTGGAAAGAGTAAAGTTATGGAAGGACCTGTAAATGAATGGGCCCAAAATCCAGAAAATGGTTTGTAAAAACATTGTTGCTGGACATTAAATTGGACCAAAGGACAAATAAGAGCTTGTGGACAAGTTATGGAAAGGTGAGGAGCAGAATTGCATTGTGAATAAAGGTTGTTTTATTATGCAGACACAGGCCCCCAGGTAATCTCTTGGGACTTTCTTTGTAAAAAGAGATAAAAAATTGATATGGACATGGTGACAAATCTGGGCATGATGTCTGTTCTCTTCCCTTTTCCAATGGTTGTTTTCTTGGTTATTGTATTTGATTCCTAGGGTTTTTAAGGCAATTGTATTTCTTTTAGAAGTTTTCTCAGTTAGATAATGTAATTTTCAGAGGCAGCCCCTCTCAGTGCTTTAGAAAAGAAAGAGTATTAGAAAGACAGGAAGGCAGGGGAAGGTCATAGAGAGACCTTGAGGCTGTTTCTTTAGTTTAGCATGGCATAACACATATGTTGAGGTATCTATTTCTGACCGTAACATTGAAGAATAGGTCTCCAGAATATATGTAGCTTTTAACTGCAAGTTTATATTCTTTGATCAACATATCCCTAATTCCCCCATCCCTAACCCCTGGTAACCACTCTTCTATTTTCTACTTCTGTGAATTTGACTTTTTAGATTTTACATATACGTGGGAACATATGATATTTGTCTTTCTGTGTCTGGCTTATTTCACTAGCATAATGTCCTCCAGGTTCATCCATGTTGTCACAGACAGAAGGATTTCCTCCTTTTTAAAGGCTGAATAATATTCCATTATAAAAGGAATATAAAAGAAAATAAAATGGAAATTAAATTCCATTATAAATGATAAGCATAATTTGTTTACATATGTTTGCTATTCTTAACAATACTATAATAAGCATGGGAGTACTGACAGTGATTTTATATCTTTGGATATATTCTCAGAAGTAGGATTGCTGGGTTATATATATTGTATCATACAGTAGTTTTATTTTTAATTTTTGAGGAACCTCCATACTGTTTTCCATAATGTCTTTACCAATTCACATTCCCACCAGCAGTATAAAAGCGTTCATTTTTCTCCACATCTTCATTGACACTTGTTATCTTTTTACTTTTTAATGATAGTAATAATAACAGATATGAAATGCTATCTAATGGTTTCAATTTGCATTTCAGTGATGATTACTGATGTTGAGCATCTTTTCATATACCTGTTAGCTATCCATATGTCTTTTAGAGTAATGTTGATTCAGGTCCTTTAACTGTTTTTTAACCAAGTTATTTATTGTTTTACTACAGAATTGTGTGAGTTCTTTATATATTTTGGATATTAATCCCTTATTAGATAAATAGTTTTCAAATATTTTCCTCCATTCCATAGGTCGTCTTTTCATTTTGTTGACTTTTTATGGTTCAGTAACTTTGCATTTTGATATAGTCTCACTTGTCTATTTTTGCTTTTGTTGCCTGTGCTTTTGCTGTCATAACCAAAAAGTCATTGCCCAGACCAAGGTTATGGAGCTTTTCCCTCATTTTTTTCTTTTAGAAGTTTTAAGGTTACAGGTATTATGTTAAAATCTTTAATCCATTTTGAGTTTTTTATTGGTATGTTTTATTTGCCCTGTTAGAACTGCTTTTGCTACACCCCATACTTTTGGTATGTTTTGTTTCCATTTTCATTTGTTTCCAGATATTTTTTAATTAGTTTTTTTTTTATCTGAGACAGAGTCTCGCTTTGTTGCCCAGGCTAGAGTGAGTGTCATGGCGTCAGCCTAGCTCACAGCAACCTCAAACTCCTGGGCTCAAGTGATCCTCCTGCTTCAGCCTCCCGAGCAGCTGGGACTACAGGCATGAGCCGCCATGCCCGGCTAATTTTTTCTATATATATTAGTTGGCCAATTAATTTCTTTCTATTTATAATAGAGATGGGGTCTCGCTCTTGCTCAGGCTGGTTTTGAACTCCAGACCTTGAGAAATCCGCTCACCTCAGCCTCCCAGAGTGCTAGGATTACAGGCGTGAGCCACCGTGCCCGGCCTTGAATTAGCTTTTGATTTCTTGTTTGACCCATTGAAATTTCAAGAATGTGTTATTTAATTTCTACATATTTGTGAATTTTCTGATTTTTTTACCTGCTCTTGTTTCTAGTATTATAAAATTATTGTCAGAAAAGATGCTTAATGTGGTTTCAATCTTCTTAAATATGTTAAGACTTGTTTTGTAGCCTAATATATGACCTATCCTAGTGAATGTTTCTCATGTCCTTAAGAAGAATGCATATTTTGCTGTTGATGCATAGAATATCCTATGTATCTACTACACTACTGGTGGAACTACAAATTAGTGCAACCTCTGTGGAAAAGAATTTGGAGATACCTCAAACAGCTAGATATAGAAGTACCATTTGACCCAGCAATAGCATTGTTGGGCATCTACCCAAAAAAGCATAAGACATTCTACTATAAAGACATCTGCACCCGAATGTTTATGCAGCACAATTCACTATTGCAAGATCATGGAAACAACCCAAGTGTCCGTGAATTCATGAGTGTATAATTAAAATTTGGTATATTCTCACAATGGAATACTACTCAATTCTAAGAATTGACAGTGAGCTAGCACCGTTTATGCTATCCTGGATTAAGCTTAAGCCCGTTATCCAAAGTGAGGTGACACAAGATCAAGAAAATGGGCTCCACATCTACTCACCATCAAATTGGTACTGACTGATTAAAACTATGGTGCTTGGTTGTGCGCGGTGGCTCATGCCTGTAATCCTAGCACTCTGGGAGGCCGAGGCGGGTGGATTGCTCAAGGTCAGGAGTTCAAAACCAGCCTGAGCAAGAGCAAGACCCCATCTCTACTATAAATAGAAAGAAATTAATTGGCCAACTAATATATATAGAAAAAATTAGCCGGGCATGGTGGCACATGCCTGTAGTCCCAGCTACTCAGGAGGCTGAGGCAGTATGATTGCTTGAACCCAGGAGTTTGAGGTTGCTGTGAGCTAGGCTGATGCCATGGCACTCACTCTAGCCTGGGCAATAAAGTGAGACTCTGTCTCAAAAAAAAGAAAAAAAAAAACCACAAAAAAACACTATGGTGCCCAAATGGTGACAGTGCTCACCAGGGTTTGGGGGAGGGGGAGATACACATCTTAGGGTTGTGGTGAGCATTGTGTGTGGGGGGAGGGAATACCTTTAACCCTTTGTAGGGAAAGGCAAAGATACACAATGTAACCCAAAGGTCAAAACAAAACAAAACAAAACAAAAAAAAACCTTTTATAGGGTGGTGGGCAGATGGGGAGGATGGGAAGGATATATACTTACAAAATAGGTGGGATGCACACCATGCACACCTTGGGGTAGGACACGCTTGATGTTTTGGTAAGGCGGGGGGGGTTATGGCAGGGGCAATATATGTAACTCTAACAATATTTGTACCCCCATAATATGATAAAATAAAAGTTAAAAATAAAAGACTATCCAGTGTATGATTGTTAGGTCAGTTTGGTCTAAAGTTCAACATTTCTTTGTTGATTTTCTGTCTGAAGAATCTATCCATTGTTGAAAGTAAAGTATTGAAGTTCTCTACTATTATTATACTTATTTCTGTTTCTTCCTTTAGATATGTTAACATTTGCTTTATATATTTATGTTCTTTTTTGTTGGGTATTTCTCCTAATTAAAACTATGTATCCTTTCATTAAAGATTCTTTTGATTTCTTTCTTTTTATCTTTTTTATATTTACTATATGTTTTGACATTGTGGTCGTCATATGAGTTACACAAAATATCTTATAATTATAACAATCTATTTTAAGCAGATAACAAATTAAATTTGAATTATCAAGTTATTGTAGCTATAGTTATTTTCAATATTTTTAACCTTTAATCTTTATATTATAGTTAAAATGGATTTATACCCCACAATTACACTATTAGAATATTCTGAATTTTACTATATTTGTACCTTTATCAATGAGTTTTATATTGCCATATTTTTTCACATCTTTTTTGCATCTTTTTGCTTCAGCTTTTAGAACTTCCTTTAACATTTATTTCTGTTCTCTTCTTTAGATATGTTAATATTTGGTTTATATATTTAGGTTCTCTTTGGTTGGGTGCATCCATATTAATAATTGTTATTTTTTATAAGGTGGGTCTAATGGCAATAAACTACCTCAGATTTTATTTGTCAGGGAGAGACTGTTTTCTGATGGATAAATTTCCTGGGTAAATTATTCTCAGTTGGCAGTTTTTTCCTTCAGAACATTGAATATATAATTTCACGCTCTTCTGGCTTGCTCTAAGAGTTCTGCTACAAAATTCACTAAAAGCCTTTTATGGGATCCTTTTGTAATTTGAGACAATTGTGTGCATGAGATGCTTACACTTACTGTCTCAGTGGTATGCTCAAGGAGACAGCCTGGGGCAGGGGGCATGAGGTGAATGGAAAATTTGTGGTGTCTATGTGCCAGTCGGGGGTTGTTAGGTGAGTCATTCCAGTTAACTCATGGAGGGGCTTCTGATGTAATCAATAGAGTGGTTAGTAGGATTTACATGCAGCCTCTTTTCTCTGCTCCCAATCTTCCCCAAGCACTCAGCTGTGTCAGTTATCTTGGTATTCTGGTGGGATGAAAAAGAAATATGCCTTACTGGCAGTGTCCTTTACAGGTGGAGGAAAGCGAGGCTCTAATTTCCTATGCTCTCACTTTTTCCCTGTAAGGGAAATCATGAGCCAAGACAGGTCCCTTTTGGCAGTAAGCTGTGTCACCTTGGGGGAGGGGTATCATGGATAAAAATGAAAATGCTCTCATTCTTTCCAGTGTGTCTTCACTTATATATTTTTTCTCCAGTAGTGTGCTGGTATTTATATACTGAACTTTCAGACTTCCACAGAGATACTTTCATTTGTGAGTAGTTGTCAAAATTGATGTGTCTGAGGGGGATGATGGAAGAGAGTTCTTACTCTTTTTGCTGATGTCACTCTCCTCAAGTCTCTTACTTTCTAACTGTACTTCTGAATTTATACAAGAGCCTAGGATTTTTCAGTGTCAAGTGGAGAGGCGGAGCAGAGCATAAGTTTCATATTTAATGAATGCCAATTATAAGCTAGGGATTTTGTTCAGTTCTTTGTGTGCGTATTTCAGCAGATCTTTATCTCAGCCCTATGAAGTGATGTTATTATCCCCATTTGACTGAGGAAAAAACTGAGACTGAAATGTAAGTTAATTTCCCTAGGTGACATGGGAAATAAATGACAGAGCCAGGATTCAAACCAAGGTGTGTCTTGACTTCAAAGTCAGTTAACTTCCACTGTTGGATGCTGCATCTGCATGGTACAATTTTCTAATTTACTGTTGCCATCTTGTTATTATACTTCTCTGATTTGCATTGCAATATGTCTTCCTTAACTCTCAGAAAAAGAAACAAACCCAATTGTTTTAGCTTAGAAGTAGATCTGAAGATGGATTCTAACTGGGAAATTGTGAAAAACTGGCCTTTAAAACTCATTTTTTCTTTTTTGCTTTTTTAGGGAAATCTGTTCTTGAGAAGTGACATGCTCTTCATTTTCAATAAAAGAAAAGAGGGAGTTACTCTTTAGAGTTAAAGATATAGTTTAATTCTCCAATGCCATTGTATTTTTCTCTCACATTGAAAAAAATGCAGTGAATCTCAACAGAGACTGTTTTTTTATTATTTCAGCATATTACGGGAGTATAAACGTTTAGGTTACATATATTGCCTTTGCCCCTCCTGAGTCAGAGCTTCAAGCCTGTCTATACCGCAGATGGTGTGCACCACACCCATTAGGTTTGAATACACCCATCCCCTCTTCCCCTCTCCCACCTTCCTGACATCCGATAAATGTTACTACTGTATGTATGTGCACATAGTGTTGATCAGTTAATACCAATTTGCTGGTGAGTACATGTGGTGCTTGTTTGTCCATTCTTGTGATACTTCTCTTAGTAGAATGGGCTCCAGCTCTATCCAGGATAATACAAAAGGTGCTACATCACCATTGTTTTTTGTGGCTGGGTAGAACTCCATGGTATACATATACCACATTTTATTAATCCACTCATGTATTGATGGACACTTGGATTGTTTCCTCATCTATGCAATTGTGAATTGTGCTGCTATAAACATTCGAGTGCATATATATATATATATATATATATATATATATATAATTGAGACCAGAATTCCAGAAAGCAATAATTACTTAACTTTATATTACTTAACTTTATAATAGTTCTTAGAGCAAATATCTCTATCGATTTTCTGTGTGTTTTTATTTCTTCTCTCATATGCATCTGATTACTTTTCAACAGGCAGACTATTGGGAGAAACGTAAAGAAGATATAGTTGACAGAAAAACTACTCCAAGAAAATATGTTGTATATGCAGCATGACAGTTGGATGTAAAATTTAGCATTTTCCTATCCTTGTCTCATTTCTATTCTCACAAAAACTCATTATCATCAAATTATAGCTGCTTGTCTTTTTGCAATGCTTGCCCTTTATGTTAAAATGACTGTATTTTACTGGAAACCTAGATATGCCATCAATTAACATTTATGTGTGACTTTTCAATTGATTATGACTCTCCAATTAAAGTAAAACTGTTCTTAAACTCTAAAACACTGTGGATGAATCTGTGAAGTTTTTTTAAACTATCATGTAAAAAATTTCACTTTTTCTTCATTTAGTTTAATCCTCTGTTTATTGACATGTAAAAATATAGGAAATATACTATTAAAAATAAATGAAAGAATTTCAGAAGCAAATTAAAACTACAAATAAATTACACTGTGAAAAATTATGTTGTTGCTATTACTCATTTTCTTTTGATGAAAGAATAAAATGATCAAATCATAAACTGAAACTTTGACACCAAAAATAATTGGATAAATTATATGTTAGGACCCCACAATTTTCTGATTTTTAATTAAAATTATTATAAGCATACAATTGATGTATATTCTAATTGAAGTATTTAACAGATCCAGATGGAAAACTATTAAAAATTATACCCAGGGGTTTTCATGTCATGCCATTGGTTTATTAAAATAAATGAATAGACCTATCAATAAATTAATGCAACTTTTTCTAATATTTGGCAATCTGTTCAATTTGGTTCTAACAAAAACTTTGATTTTGATAACTTTGTATAAAACTTGAAAGAGACTACTTAAAAGCTTTCTAAAACCAGTATTACACAACTCCAATGGTTTAAGCAAGCTAATTGTGCTGTTGGATATCATTTTTGTTGATTATTTTTAGAAGCGGTAACTCATATTTGTCAACTTTTATTGTGCATTTTTGATGTGAGCTGATGTGTTTTAGCAACTGTTTATCGCAATCATCAGCAAGTTTATGTGTGTGTACACTAAATTAGATGATGAGGTATATGAACCACATATGCAAACCATGGGATATGTTATTAGATTACATTTTGCATAGTTCAGCTTCATTTTAAAGTATATGATTATTTTACATTACTACTGTACAAGACTTTCTGACATTTCATAACTGATACATTTATAGAATGTCTTCATATTAATTTTGTTGATCAAATTATGTCTATCTAACCTTTGTTTTTACATTAATGTATGTAAATGACATTCTAAATAACTGGATAATAGCCTGCAAAAGGTATGCAAAATATTGGAAAATAAAATGCTTTGGAAACATTAATTTTTAAAAAAGCATTAATTAAAAATTTGTGAGTACTTATAAATTTTATAGCATTGTAGTTAAGTAATGGAGGAATGTGATTACAGGTTACTTAATATTTTTTTAGTAAGGACATGTACTTTCCACCAAGACTCTAGTTAGAATTTCACATGAAATGTATAACTTAGAAAATAGTAAAAATATACAATAATAAGATAATACAGGGATTTGAAATGATAGTACATTTTAAAATATTTTTTCATAAAAGTCACCATGTAGAAAAATATTCCTGAAGAGATACTAATAAATGAAAAACTAGAAGTAAATAAGGAACTTTAAAGTAATTTCAAAATATGATAGTAAATATAAAATACATATAGAAAGATGTCATCAAGATTGTGTTCCAGGAGTTTCTATCCTTCATCCCCTCATAGGAATACCACTGATTTTGTCAATCACCCACAGACAAGAATAATATTTTGGGAGACCTGGAGTCCAGCTTGAGGTTCCAGCACTCTAGTGGAGCAAAACACATACACCAAACTTGCCAAGACTCTGATCTTGGACTCATAGCTTTACATGAATTGTGAGAAAATATATTTCTGTTGTTTGAGCCACCGATCTGTGGTATTTCATTATGGCAGCTCTAGAAAACTAATACACATACATATCACCAAATTAAATGAATGATGATTGTGATGATGCCTTGTGGGATTTAAAATAAATGTATGTAACAAATATAACACAAATGTGGGACTGGAATAATTGGGCTTAATTATTATAATTATATAATTATTATATATTATATATAATATATATTATATATAATTATTATAATTAAATAATATAAGGTCTTTTCATTATCTGGGCAATAGTAAAAATGCTGAGATTATTAAACTTTAATAAGTTGAGAATGCATGTTGTTATATCTTGAGTATCTACTAAAAAAGAGCATAAGAGTGTGTAATTACGAAGCTAATAGAGAGGTAAAATAAGATATTAAAGATATAATTAATCCAAAAGAAGACAAGAAAACAGATTTAAATGGTCACAAAACAGATGATACAAATAGAAATGAAGTGTTAAAATGATAGGTATATGCCCACATATATAAGTATTTACAATAAATATAAAAGCAATAAATACTCCAATTAAAAAGTAAAGAATCTAAGATTAAGTTAAAAATATAAATATGTGCTACTCTCAAGAAGCATTCCTTTAATATAAGGAAATGAAAGGCTTTTTTTTTTTTCCCTAGAAAACACTTGAGACAAAGGCTTTTCAAGTGAATAAATTCTCTTTATGCTTTCAAGGCAGAAAAGAGAATTTGTGATCACTACACAGGGTCTGCTGTCACCTGTGTCAAAGGACTTACTGGAATTATTAGACCAATTCTTGATTTTTGTGCTTCCCAAAGATACTTGGTAAGGAATATAAATGTGTACTATCTAGTTTTAAATTCATTTCATTATACTATTAGAAATTTACAGAAAGATGCTATACGGGTCACTCAGTTTTTGAGCCTTGTATATATTCTACCTATAAGAAAACTTTAACTTCTCATTTAACAACCATTACAGGAATTATACACTTACAGATAGAGTGTAAAAATAAATTAGAGGATCCCTATGAGATCATTATACCCTTGCTTTTCTCTTTTTTAAAAACAAATTTATTTTAAAGATTATGTGGCTTAATAGAAAATACATATACTTAGGGTCAAAAAGACTATCTTATAATCCTTGCTATATTCCTTGACATCTGAGTGACCTTGGAAACTTGGTGTTTGTGAGCTGCATTTACCTTATTTTAAAAGTGGAAATGAAGATACTCACCTTAGGCAAAAAAAACAAGTATAAAGGCATGAAAAAGATATACCATACAATCACTAAACCAAGAAAGCAGATTTATTCATATGGAGATATGCAAAGTGGAATTTAAGGAAGGATAGATATCTAGATATAAAGAAAGATAATTATTAATGATAAAAGTTTCAATCTTCCAAATATACAGCAGTTTTAAATTTGTATTCACCTAAAGACATAGTGCCAAAATTAATAAAGCAAAAGTGGGCAGGACTAAAGAGTGAAAGTAAAATTTCCAATTTCAATGTGAGATTTTAATGCTTATATCTCAGTAACTAATAGAACAAGCAGAAAAAATATGCGTGGGATATAGAAGAATATAATTCTCAAATATGATATGTACCCTATGTGGGATACTGTGTTCATCAGTTGGAGAATACATACATTTTTTCAATGTGGAACATTTTGAAATTGAAAAACTTACTAAAATTGACCATATCCTATACTAAATGGAAAGTATTCCCAAATGTTTTAAATGAAATAATATAGTATGTTTTCTGACCACAATGCAATTAAGCTGGATGTAAATAAAAAAAGATAACTAAAAAGTCTTATATGTCAGGAAATAAACAAAATACACATCTAAATAACCATTCTGCAATGAAAAAAATCAATGACTATTAGAAAATATTTTGACCTGATTAATAATGAGAAAAGGATATATAAAATTTGTAATAGTTACATCAGTGCTCCGAATCACATTTATCACTTTAAATACATATTTCATAAAGAAAGAAAAGTTTGAAAATCAACTATCTGGAAATCCATCTCAGGAAGTTTAAGAAATGACATAAAATGAAAACCAAAGAAAATAGAAGAAAGAAATTTTAAAGTTAGCAGATATTAATGAAACAGGAAATAAAAGTACAACAGAATATTCAACAAAAGTTTGATTTCTGAGAAGAATATTAAAATTGATAAACCTATTTAAGACTGATTATGAAAATAGAGACAAAGAACATGTAACTCTTTTGTTAAAAAACTTTCCCACAATGAAATATATAAGACCTAACAATCTTATTCAATCATCACCAAAGATTAGAAAATACACATACAAATAAACAAACGAACAAAACTGGGAAAATCTCCCAACTTATAACATCAGAATAAGCTTGATATCAAAACCTGACAATGATGTTATGGGAAAGAAAATTATAAAACAATCTCTCTCATAAGCATATGTGCAAACAATCTAGACTAATGTTAACCCATTAAATTCAGGGATAATAAAAGGAAAATAAACCAAGAAAATGTTGGATTCATTTCAAAGAAGCATGGCAGTTTCAATAAATAAAGAAAGAAGGAAAATCATTTGATTACATCCATATTTGTAAATAATAATTGAAAACCCAATAATTATTAAAAATAAAACTCCTAGCAGGAAAGAATTTGAAGAAAACTTTAGGACAAGGACACCCACTGTCACCACATGTATTCAATTTAATTCTCAAGGTCCTAGCCAGTGAAATAAGCAATTAAAACAAAGAAACAAATAAAAATATTGAAATGGGATGAACAAAACTGCTATTATTCACAATGACAAAATTATGTATGTATAGACTCCAGAATAATCTAAAGATAAACTATAATACTTAATACATGAATCAAGCTAGGTTGCTGAGTACAAGATTAATATAAATATAAGTATACAATTAATGTAAAAATGAATTTACAATTGTAAAATAACATTAAACCTGAGCATCTTTTAGAGTAATCTCAAAAAATTTTCAAATTCTTAGATATCACTCAAAAGAGAGATGTGCAAGCCCTTTACATACAGAATGTTATTGAGAGAAACCAAGGGGACTTAAATAAGCAGAATGCTCTATTACATGGATTGGAAGAGTCAATCATTTAAAAATGTCAGTTATACTCAAATTAATTGATACATTATTCAGTGCTATTCCAATCAAAATCCCAGAGGCTTTGTTTTTCTTTTTCAAACACTGACAAGCTATTGCTCAAATTTATATGAAATGTAAAGAACCTAGGTGGGAGGTCTAATATTAATGGGGATTGAGACTTATTTTAAAATGAGGTTAAAACAAAGTGCTAAAGTTGAAAGATAGACAAAAAAATGAAAGAAACAAAATAGGATTTTTGGAAACATTTGTTATTATGTTAGAAGTGGCCCCAGTGTAGAGCAATGGAGAAAAAAATATGTGCATTAAATTATGCTGATGGTTATTCACATGGATAAAATTTTTAACTCTAATTGAGACTATATACAGAAATAAATTTTAGATCTAAATGTGAAAAATGGAATAATTAGCTTATAGAAGATAGCATAAGACACAGTCCTAATGACTACAGATACAATAAAGTGAATCACATTAAAATTAGCAAATTTGTTTATCACAGGCATTGATTAAAAGGTAAAAAAGAAAATGAGAAACAGAGAAGACTATTTCTATAAATCTATCTCCCAATACATGTTTATATTAATAAATTTTGAAGGTTGTCTAAATTGGTACAACCACGTTAGGGAAATTTTTTTCAGTATATATTAAATTCATATATGTTTTAAAGTCCTGAAGTTCTACACCCAGGTATGAACCCAACATGCATACATATATGTATGTATTCAAATATATGTAAATGTTCATAGCTCCATACTGGAAACAAACAAAATGCACACCAATAGTAGAATTGATTTTAAAAAGTGGCATATTTATACAACAGAGTACTAAGTAGCAATGGCTATGAGCAAGCTACTGCTGCATGCAATAACAGAGTGGAACCTCACAAACAATGACAAGTGAAGGGGGCCAGACACAAAACATAAAATGATGTTTTATTCTATTGATATAAATTTCAAAGCAATGAAGACAGGATAGTTATTAACTCAAGATAAGGAAAAGGATAGTGATTACAAAAAGGCTAAATGGCAGTTTCTGAATTTCCAATAATGCTTTATGTCTTGATGAGGGGGTGTTTACCTGGGTGTGTATATTGGAATAATTCACCAAGCTTTATATTTGTGAGTGTTATGTCTGTCATATTCTACTAAAAATAAATTATTGAAAAATAAGATGGAATTATGTTTGGTCATTTAGTTAAGAATATGTTACAAATAAAATTTGATCCATTTATGTTAATAGAATTGGTCTGCTCTTTGTAAGCAAAGTATTTAGATACTCAGTTTGAAGTTTCTCAGATTTATTTATAATAAATATTCATTGACCACATACTGTGTAAGCAATGGTAAATTGGGTAGAGTCTCATATGTTATCTAATTTAACCATTTCAGTAATTCTATAATATGGCAACATTCTTTTTAAGCAATGAGAAACCTGAAATAGAGTTATGTCAAACCTAAGTCTCCTGGTACCAAAGCCCAGATATTTTATATTCCAAGACTCACACACTCAGAATAAAAAAAGTATAATAATGGGCCTTTAAATATTGGCTAAAATATATTAATATATTAATAGTAACATTAACTGAAATAACTTTTGAAAGAAAAAATTAAAATGTACTAGATTACTTTACAATTTCATTTACTATTTCAGAGTAAAGAATTAATGTGATTAACTAGCTAATTAAAGCTATAATACAGAGGAAAGTATAGGGTTTTTTTGGGTTTTTTTTAACTCATAAAGTTCTAATTTAGAGGAAAACTATCTCTTCACAAACCTTATATGTAGATTTAGGAATTTGACCACCTGCTTTGGGACAAAGGAAATTAACTAGAATTTCTCTAAAATTAGGTTATTTTGCTATCCTAATTTCTAAAGAAGAGAGTCTGATGATGTGATTTTTGAAGAGAAGCTGATGCTGCCACATAAGCCATACTGAGGATGATAAGACTTACAAGTTTTGAATGTAAAGCGATATGCTGGAGGTAAATATAGAAATAATTAAAAATAATGGAATGTAGGAACAGGGAGGTAAGTGGGGAAAAAAAGGAGCACAGACATCTCTCAGACTCTATTACTAGTAGATATGTCAAATATCTGCTTCCACTAACACCACAAAATAGTATTTAAAATATATCTAGCATCATTTTCACTACGTAGCAAATATTGCAAAAAGAAAGTGAAACAAGGATTAAAACATGAGACCTAATAATATCCATTTATAATAAAAACTCTCAGCAAACCAAGAATAGAAGGTAACTTCCTCTACTTGATAAAGAATAGCTACAAAAATCCTGCATCTAATATCATTCTTAATGGTGAGAAACTAAAGATTTTCTTGTTAAGATCATGAACAACAGAAGGATATACTCTATCATCACCTTATTCAACATCGTTCTAGAATTCCTAGTTGATGCAATAAAACAAGAAGAGAAAATAAAAAAAAAATATACAGATTGGGAAGGAAGAAGTAAAACTGTATTTGTTCACAGATGATATCATTATCTATGTAGGAAATCTCAAAGAATCATTAACAATATCAATAACAAAAATACCCCCTGAAACTGATAAGCAATTAAAGCAAAGTTTCCAAGTACAAGGATAATATACAAAAATCAATTGCTTTTATACATACCATCAATGAACATTGAAATTTGAAATGAAAAATGAAAAAAAACCAGAAAGTGTACATTAGTACCAAAAAATGAAATAGGTATACATTTAGCAAAATATGTACAAGATTTTTATAAGGAAAACTGTAAACCTCTGATAAAGAAATCAAAAAGGTCCAAATTCAATTTGTTAAGATGTCTGCTCTTCTCAACGTAATATAGAGTCTATGTAATGCTCTTCAAAATTTCAGCAAAGCACCCCAAATAACCCAAATAGTCTTTAAAAATGGGAATAAAGTTGAAGGCCTTGCATCCTTATTTAACAACATATTATAAAGCCAACATAATCAAAACACTGTTACTGGCCTAAGGACAGACACATAGACCACTGGTACAGAATAGAGGGCCCAGAAATACATTCTTGCCTATATGGTCAAGTGATCTGCAATGAGAATGCCAAGACCATACAATGAAGAAAGGATAGTTTCAATAAATGGTGCTGGGCAAGCTGAATATCCACATGTAAAAGAATAAGGTTGAACTTTTACTTTGCACTATATGTAAAAATAATCCAAAATGAATTTATGACTTGAATTTAAGACCTAAAACCATAAAACTCCTAGAAGAAAACAAGGGAAAAACTTCAGGACATTGGATTGGCAGTGACTTCTTGGATATGGTACAAAAACATATGCAAAAACAGCATAAATTGACAACTAGGACTACATCAAACTTTTGCACATCAAAATAAACAATCAACAAAGTGAAAAGGCACCATGAAGTGTGAAAAAATATTATCAAAGTGTATATTTGATAAGGGGCTAGTATTTGGAATATACATAAAACAACCACAACTCAAGTATAAAAACAAATAAGCAAATCAGAAAATGGGCAAAGGACTTTAATAGACATTTTTCAAATAAGATGTGCAAGTGACTTATGAGCATATGAAAGATGTACAACATTACTAATCATTAGAGAAATGTAAATAGATACCACAATAAGATATTATCTCACACCTATGAGGGTGGTCACTATCATAAAAATAGAAAGTAACAAGTATTGGAGAGAATACGTAAAAAAATAGAATCTTTGTGCAGAATAATTGGGAATGTAATATGATACAGCCATTTTACACTCAGTAAAATAGTATGGATATATCTTAAAAAATTGAAAATAGAATTACAATATGATCCAGAAATTCCATTTCTGGGCATATATCCAAAAATAATGAAAATCAGGATCTCGAAGAGATACTTGGACACCCATGCTTATTGCAGCATTATTCACAGTAGCCAAGAGGTGGAAGCAACTCAAATGTCCATCAAGAGATCAATGGATAAAGAAAATGTGGTATATACATACAGTAGAATATTATTTAGCCTTAAAATGAAGGAAATTCTGTCACATATTACAACATGGGTGAACCTTGAGTACCTTACGCTAAGTGGAATAAGCTAATCACAAAAATACAAATACTGCATGACTGCACATATGATACATCTAAAACTCATAGAAACAGAAAGTCGAATGGTAGTTCCCTGGGGTTGGGGGTGGGAGAAATGGGAGTTTGTTGTTCATTGGATATAGAGTTGTAGTAATTTTGCATAGCAAGAAAGTTCTAGAGATCTCTTGTGCAACAATGTAAATATATTCAATGCTACTTAACTGTACACTTTACAATGGTTATGATCATAAATTTTATATGATTTTACCACAATTAAAAATGTAAAGAAATCTCTGCCAATTATTTTGTGGTTATTAACAAAATAATCCTATGGTTTGTATGATAAGGACCCAGAATATCCAACACAATATTTAAGGAAAAGAAGGAAGTTAGAAGACTGACACCATTAAGACTTCAAGACTTACTATAAAGTTACAGTAATCAACACAGTGTGATATTAGTAAAAGAATAGACAAGTCTATGGGTGGAACACAATAAAGAGCCCAGAAATAGACCCTCAGAAAGAAAAATAGTCAGCTGATCTTTGACAAAGGTAATCCAATGCAAAATGAATAGTCTTTTCAATAAATGGTCTTGGAACAACTGGATATCCACAGATAAAAAACAAAAACAATAAAACAATATAGACACGAATCTTAACACACTTTACATGATTAATTAAAAGTGGATCACAGGCCTAAATGTAAAATGCAAAAATATAAAACTCCTGGAAGATAATATAGAAGAAAACTTTAGATGACCTTAGGTTTGATGATTATTTCTTAAATGCAACACCAAAAATATGATTTATGAAAGAAAGAAATGCTAAGCTAAACTTAATTAAAATGTCAAAGTCATTGTTAAGAGAATAAATAGAAGCTAGAGGCTGGGAAAAAAATCCTTGCAAAAAACATATCTGATAGAGGAGTGGTATCCAAACTATACAAAGAACCCTTAAAACTCAACAATAAGAAGAAAAGTAACCCAGTTCACAAAATGGATAAAAGATCTGAACAGATATTTCACCAAAGAAGATTTACAAATTGCAATAATTATATGAAAAAGTGCTGAGCAACATTTGTTATTATATAATTGAAAATTAAAACAACAATGAGATCATTACACATTGATTATATTTGAATATAAAACACTGACTATACCAAGTGCTGGTGAGGACATGGAACAATAGGAACTGTCATTCACTGCTGGTGTTGGGGCTCAGAAAACAATACCCTAAAATGAAGAACTAGGAAGATGCCTCAGAAGCAGCCTCTGAAGCAAAGTTTCTATCTGCCCTCCTCCTGCCCTCCTGTGTCTCACTGTTCATTTCCTCCCTGAGGCAAGACATAGAAACTAGAATTCATCTTTCCCAAGGTGGGTCATAGAAATCAGAACCAATTTTCACCAAAGCCAGCTATAAAACCTAAAACTATTACTCTTAACTTCCCCCCTTTCTGTGTAAGAATTGGCCATGATGAAATTCTCTGACTTATCTATGATTGTAGATCATAGGACCCCCATTCCAGAAAGGGTCTTTCCCCATAGCCAGAAAGAAAGAATGCTGCACAGAGGGGTCAAGAAGAATCTACACAGTCAGGCCTTGCTGAATTTCCCCACTCAGTCTATTAGTACTTCCTTTTTTGTCTAATCACAGTTCTACATGGTTATCCATGTTTCACCAAACCTAAGCATAAAATCAAAAAGCTTCCCCTGTATCGGTGGATCTTCCAAAAGTTCCCATGTCACACAAAACTATAACCAGATAATTTGTTATGCTTTTCTTCTGTTAATCTGTCCTTTATCGACGATTTGGCCATTATTCTTATGATGGAGAGGTACAGGATCACACTTCTTTCCACCCCTACACTGGTGTGCATAAAATATGGCATAGTCATTTTGGAAGACATCTGTGGGACAATAGGAACTCTCATTCATTGCTGGTGGTAATGGAAAATGGTACAGCCACGTTGGTAGACAGTCTGGTAGTTTCTTACAAAACCAATCCCTCCAGTAGGAAACCTTCGTTGGTAGCATCACAGAACTCCACCACTTGACTTTGGCATCCTGAACATGGTCAGGCAGGGTTGGAAGTTAGAGATAAGAGCCACTGCTACCCTGTGGTATGGGCCCACTGAGCTCACCCTCAAATATTCTCTGGGGAGAAAAAAACAAGCATTTGCTGAGGCATCCAGTGATGCTGGGTCCTCATCAAACTGTAGGGTTTCTTTCCCCTTCTTCCTTCCTCCTGGGGTTGGAGAGGTAGTACATGAAGATAACAGAGGAAAGCAGTCATTTTAGCATAATGATTGTAGAGGAGACACCCACTGATCATATTTTGCATATGGGCCACCCAGAGAAGACCACTATGAAAATCCCCCTTAATACCATCATGAGGTACCACCTGGTACCATCTGGTCAAGAACACAATGTAATCAACCAGCATAGGAAGAGGCACAACTTAGAGGATTGGATGGAAACAAAGAAAAAATGAAGAGGCCACAGAGAGGTAGAGAGATAAGGTCACAGTAGGGAAGAGTTACTTAACCTTTTTGTACCTGCTCCACCTATAAAATGGGAGCAATTAACACAAAGTCCTGAATTTAGGTGCAACATGTTAGCTGCACAAGTATTGAGTGGGGAATCTCTGAAGAGAACCAAGGGTTTTAGTTGACTACAAGGTCAATGTGACACATAGTATGGTATATACAATGTTAAAAACAAACACAGCCTCCAGATGCATGAATAGAAGTAAAGGTGTTTGTGATAAATGATCATGGCTGGAACTATTCTTTCTGCATGTCTTTGACATACAGCATTACAGTCTTAAAGGGAACTATTTTAAGTTCCAGCAGAAAGCTACCAGCATGGCAGAGGCCAAGAAAGCACAGGACCTCATAAGATCATGGTTCTCACAGGAGCAGAAGGCCCAACCATGTTGACCATCTCAGCTTTTGACTCAAACCTTTTCGGTGAGAGAGACAACCATTAGCCTTTTCCTGATTATGAAACCACCCTTTCACTATCTGTCTCAGCAGACTACAAAGAATTTCACTAACAGCCAACTTGATCTAATATTTTATGTATATGTGTATGTCTATATAAATATATAAGTATTTACTTAAAAAAACCATTTTTATCATATGACCTAGCAATCACACTTCTTGTTATATACCCAAATGAATTGAAAACTTATGACCATACAAAAACCTGAACATGAATGTTTATAGCAACTGCATTCATAATCGCTGAAACTTGGAAGATACCAAGATGTCCTTCAATAGGTAAATGGATAAGTAAACTGTGGCACATTTGTAAAATGGATATTATTCAGCAATAAAAAATGAGCTATTAAGCCATGAAAAGACATGGAGAAACCTTAAATGCCAAGTGAAATAAGCCAATCTGAAAAGGCTACATACTGTATGATTCCTACTATATGGCATTCCTAAAAATGCAAAACAATAAGTAAACAAAATAAAAAAGTCAATTGCACTAGGCATTTGGAGGAGGGAGGGAGAGAGAGACAAATAGTTGGAGCACAGGAGATTTTTAGGGTTGTGAAACTATTCTGTATGATGCAGTAATGATAGACACAAGTCATTACATATTTGTCAAAGGCCAAAAAGTGTACAATACAAAGAATTAAACCCCAATGTAAACTATGGTCTTTAGTTAATAATAATGTATGACTATTGGGGCATCAACTGCAACAAATGTGTCCCAGTAAAACAATATGTAAATAATAGGCAAAACTATCTGCTGTAGATGGGGATGTGGGCGGGAGTGGTACGTAGGAACTCTTTGTACTTTACCATCAATATTTCTGTAAACCTAAAAGTGCTCTAAAATATAAAGTCTATTTATTTACAAATAAAACAAACAAACAAACCAAAGGAACAATGAACATCTTAACTAATAGATACTATGGCTACCTGAAGTGATTGGGAGATTGTGGGTCTCTGTAAAAATAGGAGATGAGGATTTGTTGATGATAACCAAATTAGTCAGTATGGCCTGCTTGTCAAGTAGTTTTGAAATTGAACTTATGTTATCTACCATGTCCTAGAATCACTGAGCTGGAAAATTAATACAAAAACTGACCCTTTCCCACAGGGAACTTCAAGGGTACCAGGCAGAAACAAATGGTAAACTTTTCTGGGAACACAAATGTTCAAACCCTTTGCAGTGCAAGATTTCCACACATATACTTCTGCTCAAGATGAGTTCAAAATACAAACTTACAAAACAAACTAGTGAGCAACTCACTTTTATAAGAATGATAGCATGATTAGCACCCTCCTTAACTAGTGATATTTTATCATAAAACAAGTACACGATATGATCAAAGAGATAAAGTAATGGAAAATAAGACAGAAAAGTACTAAATAAGCAAGTATATATGAAAAAGAACCAAATATAACTTCTCAGAATAAAAAAATAAGTTATAGTTAATAACTCAGTAAATATTTTTAACAGATATAGAAACAACTGTATGGAGAATTAATGTACTGAAAGAGGACAGGTCTGAGAAAACTATCCAGAATGCAACACAAAGAGATACAAATATGGAACAAATGAAAGACAGTTTCAGAGATATCAGGTATAGATTGAAAAGTCCAGAATATGTTTGATGGGAAGTTCAATAAGATAAAATGTAAAGAGCGAAGAAGAGGAAATGTTCAAAGTTATAATAGTAAATGCTATCCAGGATTGATGAAAATCCCAATTCAGTCCCAGACAAATACAATTTAATATATAACCACACAAATTCTCATGAGACTACAGAACATGGGAGAGGGGATAAAGTGGGAATAGTTAATGGGTACAAAAATATATTAATAGTTAGATAGAATAAATAAAATCTAATATTTGACAGCACAGCAGGGTGACTATAGTCAACAATAAGTTATTGTGTAGTTTAAAATAACTATAGAGTAAAATTAGAATGTTCCTAATACAAAGAAATGATAAATGTTTGAGGTGATAGGTACCTCAATTACACTGACTTGATAATTACACATTGTAAGCCTGTATTAAAATATTACATGTACCCCCAAAATATATACAATTGTATGTACCCATAATTGACAATAAAAAATAAAAAAGAATGGAATGTGATTAAATGCAAACCAATAAGAAAGATAGATTACCTATAAAGAAATAGCAATTAAATTGACTGCAGATTTGACAACTAAAATAGATGTGAGATTACAATGGAGTAATATCTCAAGGAATGAGAGAAAATAGTTGTCGATTGAGAATTCTATATCTAGCTAAAATGTCATTCAAAATTGTGGGTGAAACAAAGAAAATATAGACAAATACTGAGAGATTTTACAACTAATAAACATTTATTGAAATGACTACTAAAATTTGTTTAGGAAGAAGAAAATTCAGACACATGAACTAGATACCATTTAATAGGAAATTACTTAAACTAAAGCTCATTTATTGATTTGATTATTATGTAGTAGTCAAATTGAATGAACTAGAGTTACATGAATCCATGTAGATGTAGAAGCTCAGCAAATTTCACCTCATTTTGAATTAAAGACTCTTAGAGATTAATAGGCCCTTGGAAAAGGTTTTCCTTCTATCTGCATAACAAGATGGACCCATCAAAATAACAATGGATTTTTTTTCTCTCCCTGTTATCTCACTATATTTCAGAAAAGACAATCAAGAATGCAACTAGACCTGGCCAAATCATTTTAAACATAATACCTGTCTCTCAGGTTAATTTACAAGTCAATCCATTTACCCCCATTCATTCATTCTCTCAAGTACCTATTCATCTTCCCTAGCAACCATTTTGCTCCTAAACAGAATTACCTATACTTCTCATCTCCTCCTCCCCTCCAAAAGACTGGTATAAAAATATCTTGATTCCATTGGGATATTGAGTAATCAGTCTGTGCACACGGTAAATAAACTTCTTCCTTTTATTAATCTGCCTTACTTGTGAGTTGATCTTTCAGCAAACTTTTTGGGGAAAAGGGAAGTTGCTCCCTTACCCCCACATAGATAAATCTTAAAAACATAATGCTATCTGAAAAGGGCAAGTTACAGAAATATACATGAAGTGTGACACCATTTGTATATATTTTAAGCAGGCAAAACTCTACGTATTTCTTATGGATACAGCATATGTAGTAAAATATTTAAAATATCAGAACTGTGGTAACCAATGGAGAGAAAGAAAAAAAAGGAATTGAGATGAGATACATATCCAACTTAAATATATCATTAAAGATTTATTTGTCTAGAAATATTCTGAGAAAATATATCAAAATATTACAGTGGTACAGAGCTTATTGGTAGGTCCACATATTTCATCAAATTTTTCTCTGAACTTTTCTCTATTATTCAAATTTACACAATAAAAGTATAAACAGCATGGCAAGGCTTGAGAATGAAGCATCTTATCTGGGAATGAAAGACAGATGTCCTAAAAGAGATTGGATATATTTATATATATGCATATATAGATATATAGATAAGGATATAGATATAGATATTTTAAGAGCTCAGTCATATAGGCTGGAGTGCAGTTGAATGATCATAGCTCACTGTAGCCTCAAACTCCCAGGCTGAAGTGATCCTTTTGAGTAGATAGGACTACAAGCATGGGCCACCATGTTGCTCAGGCTGGTCTCATACTCCTGGCCTGAAGCATTCCTCCTGCCTCGGCCTCCCAAAGTACAGGGATTATAGGCATGAGCCACAGTACCCTGTCAGAATGCATATTTTTTAAGAATAGCTAAGTAAACTGATTGATGGAAAAGTATGTTTTTGTAACCACTAATTTTGAAATATAATTTCTACTCTAGACTTTTTGTAGACAATAATGTCTATTTTTATATTTATAAATGCCAGTTTGCTGTTCTGTGAGGCAACTGAACCAGTAAAGAATAATTGAAAGAATAAAGTCATTGAAATCAAGAAATTCTGCCTTTAGACAAAAAGCTACTCTTGATTTCCCCAAAAGGTTTTATGAGAAAGTAAACAAAAAATACGCTGGACCCTGAATAAGGGGCTATATTTGGTGGAAGCTTTCTTGGGGTGATGGCACAACCCAAACAGATTACTGGATTTTAATGTTTAAAATTATTTCCCAAGTTCTTCACATTGCCTGTAGAGACACAGCATTCAATGAAAGAACTCCCAGTAAACCATTTTCAAATCAATTCCCCCTTAACTTTTGCATTGTCAGAAATTTTCCTCTTGATGCTGTTGTGCCTTAATTTTGGAAAAATAATTAAAGTATGGGTTTTGATAAGGAAAACCCCCCTCTATCACTTGGTGCATCAGGCATCTGGAACCCCCATCCCTCAGGGAAGACCCGCATCAGCATAGTATTAACCTACTACCTGGCCCATCAACTAATGTATTACCTGGTACATCAGCATAACACTAAACCTATTACCTGGTGGGCATTAGTCACCTCATAACCCACCCCTTGGACCACCCCAACTTAATAAAAGTGGGAAAAATCGGATAGACGGGGCTCAGAATTCGGTGGCGAATAAACTTTGATACTCCAACTCTCCATGTGCCACTCGGTTAGTCCTCAGAACCACCCATTGTAACACTTGCTGTAAGTTAAGACAAATTTAGACTCCTTAGAATACAGTTTAAATTGCCTTTTCCTAATCAAAAATAATTTTTAAATTTAGGATTACTAATAAAAGAAGGAATATAAATTAATGATAATCTCTGATATCCACTGCCTAAACTGATAGTACATAGCCCTTTGTTGTTGTTTTTTTCCCCTTCACTTGTTTTTTCCAGAGTTTTATCTACATTTCTTTTTTCACATCTGTTCTCTCCAATCGTAAAAATTATCAAGCAGATGGGCATTGAATTGGTCTGGGTATTGAATGACTATTAACAGAATTCTTTTGGTGACCATTCCAGTCTTTTCCATTACTATAACCTAAAATCCAAATCTAATAGAAAGTCATATTTTATTTTTCAAACAGGCTGGTGTATGCAGTAAAGACACTAATTTGCTCTGCTAAGTCTTAGTAAATGTAGCTAATAAATGATGTATGCAATCCCCTTGGTTATAGTTAATCTCATGTTTCTTCCTATCTTATGATTCAGTAATGGTTTCTATAATATTCCTACTCTTTTTGTTCATTCCTTAGAAATGAGTGAAATTCTGATACATGCTACAACATGGATAAAAACCATGAAAACATTATTCTAAGTGAAATCAGACAGAAAAGGAAAATATTATATGATGTCACTTATATGAGGTGCCTAGAATAAGTAAATTTATAGAGACAGGAAGTAGAATAGGGGTTTCTAGGCTCTGGAAATATGGTGTAATGGAGAGTTATTGTTTAATACGTGTAGTATTTCTGTTTGGAATGATGAAACTGTTATGAAAATGGATAGTAGAGATAGCTGAACAAGGTGAATTTATTAATGTCACTGAATTATACAGTTAAAATAGTTAAAATGATAAATTTTATGTTTTGTATATTTTACAAATAAAAAATTATACCAGAATTAGTTTTATATGATTCAATATCCATGTAAAGTATGAGAATACACCAATATAGCCTGAATCTTTATTAAGGAAACACTTTTGTAAGTAGTTTCACAGAAACAGAGTCATCTACATTCCTAAAATCTGGGTTATTCACATTGGAACTAAATCTCTGTAAGATGTATCCTTTGATTTCCTATATTTTTATGAACACAATTATAGTCTATGCAGTCATTTTCATTTGGTGTCATCTGAGTAAGAAAAAAAAAATGTTTCTTTCTTAGCCATGACTATCAGAAGACACTTTAAAGAAAAGGTCCTCTGTTGTTCTCCTCATTAATTATTTTTGATAGATGAATATGTGAAAAGAGAAATGTTCTATCATCTTGTTAGAGAAACAAGAATCATTTGGAATCAGTATGCTGTTTGGGTAATTCTTTGTGTGGGATTTACAAAGAGTAGGCTAGCTTCCTTTTGAAAAATTGACATCAAGAAGAATGAAATAAACAACTGTAGCCAGCATGCGCTTGGAGTGGAGAGGGAGGTTGGACAAATGAGTAGTGGTTTGAGAGACCAGGTTGAATTTTGGTTCTTCAAATTATCTGCTCTATCTTCTTAGGCAGTGCTGTTAGCATCCTAAATTGGAATGACATTCAGGTGTTGGGAATTCACATGTTAATATTTGCCACAGATAAACTTAGAAACATTCATAATCTAACATGAGCAAAGTAACCTGTCACTGATGATTATGTCTCATCTCAGGATTTTGCTTGTGGAAATTTTGAGCTTCAGGACATACATTACTTATCTGAAAGTAGAGGGCATTTCTAGTTCTGAAGCACGATTTCAGAAAAGTAATTTTCATGGGCCAAAATAGGTAACTTCTGTAGGAGTCTTTATCTTAAAAATTAAAAGGACAAAAATGCGGAACCATAAGGAAACAAAAAAAGAGAAATTAAGGACAGTAAACGGATAATCACCAGTGAAGAATACTTCATAATATGGCTGTGCATTTGTACTGAGAAATGATGGATTTATCATCTCCTCTACCAGAAAGGAAAAATCAGCAGAATCTCATTGACCTGTGGGGCAAGCAGCAGCACATGAATTTAACCTGATTTATTATGTTTTAAATTATTAGTGGAAAAATTTAATCTGATTGATTTGTTTATGGTATTGAAGAGAAAAAGTGACACAATGGGAGTCACATTGAAAATGCAGAGAGAATAGGCAATATGTTCTAATGTAGACATTTGCAAAGAAAGATAGTAAACACAAACTTAGATAAAGCAATCCTTAAAGACTGTTCGTAATATTTTCACTGCCTTTCCTTAATTTAATATTGAGTAATTTTGAAGTTATTTTTTCCCTTCAGTGCTGGAATTCCGGTTTTGTTCACTTATAGAGCAGGTTGTGCTGGCCCGCATAGGATGTCGGAATATGTGTTTAGTGTGCTAGATTGACTTTATTGTTTATAAAAATAAATAGCAAATGGACATACCTTGACACAACCTGTTGAGAAGAGAGCCTTTTCTGAACTTCTGCCTGGAGGGAGAGACAGCTTTTACTTAGGGAAAGAATGAGAGTTTTCAGCTTAACATCTGAATGCTGTGCAATGTACCATTGGAATGACTTTAACTTGATCAATATATGAGATTGTGATTCAAAAGAAACTACCATGCAAATTGCAAACTTGGAAATCATTTGACACACAAAAAATATGATGAAATTCAGTTAGAATAATGGACATCTGATAGACAGTGGTTTAGTTTCTGCAGGGTAACTTTCACTTTCCTCCCTGTATGCTGTTCAAACCTGTAAACAGTGTAGAAGCTGTCTAAAAGCTCCATTGTGACAACTCTACTCATCTACATTGTTCTTTATGGAGAATCTTTCTGTCTAGGATAAGAGCCTGAGAAAAGTAGAGAGTGAGAACTCTGTTTTTCATTTGAAATCATTATTCTCTAACTTTTTTTAAAAAAATGCAACTCAGAAATGAATGACTATTATATTACTTTTTGACACTAAATTATCTCATTTATCACTAACTGTACAGGGAATATCTGAGGAGAGGACTGATACAAAAATAATGGAAATTTATCATTTATTGACAATTTAAGTCCTTCATTTATTAAAGTGGTTGTGGGTGGAAACATCTCCTACTTGGTATTCAATCCTGACATGATTCTAGTTTATGGCTATTGGATTTAGATAATGAAAATAATAAACTAGAAAATAAGAAAATCAAATTATCTGCTTGACTACACCAAGTTTTTACATGCTTTATTTTGGGAAAAGGGTAACTGAAAATTTTCACTTGTGTTCTATTCCCACCACAGTCATTATTAGGACAAAATGGCAATATTTTATCTAATTAATAGCCTAAATGAGTAAATAGAGCAATTAAAGAGAATGTGGTTTTAAATGTGAAACATGATTATTTTCTTTACTTTAATTCTCTATATAGAAATATCCCTAAATCTTGATTGGATTTTTAGGGATACTAAATATTATATCATCAAACAAAGTGACAAAGATCCAACCCAGGGAAGAAAAAAATGGCAGAGTAAAGGTACCCCCCCCATTCCTGCTCCCAGAGAAGGAGGCATAGATCTTGGTCTCCTACATGCGAGTGGATCTCCCCACACAAGGACAGCATCAAGAATCTGCAGGTGCAGTGTGGGACTCTCTCAAAAAAGGAAAAACAAGGTGATTGGGAGATAAGATTGCATTCTCTGGAGAGTGCAAAACAAACAATAGGGCGTGTGGGAAGGCGCTGGCCCGCCAGGCAAGGGCGTGAAGTGGGATCAAACCCACAGGAGAACTCCTTGCTTCTCCACCGATCTCCACACCCACCCAGCCAGGGACCTGTCTGAAATTGGTGCAAAATCGAGGCAGGAGAAGAGGGTGCTGGAGAGTGCAGTCATTAGTGGAAACTCCCTGGAGCCCCGTGCTAGGATGGCTCCAAGACGGGAGGAAACTAAACTGAACTGATAAGGGAGGCAGTTAGATGTCTTGCCTCTGGTAATGAGTGGTGCCAGCCCTAGAGAGCTGTTTGCTAAGTCGGGGGTTCTAAACTGGAACTACCTTGGGGGAATAAGACTGCATAGGGTGGGTCAGTAAGAGTGAAAACTATGGCTGAACTGGTGGTCGGGAAGGCAGCATAGAGGAGGCAACAGGGCATCCTGATGACCCACACCTGTAACCCGGCACCTGCCACCTAAACAGTAGCCCCAATGCTGGTGCCCTGCGAGTAGGCAAGCGGTTGCCATTGATGGAGTCCACAGCCCAGCTGCCGTGGTGCGATACGGTGCGGTGGGCAGATCCCCTCCCCCAGCCTAGAGACTCTCCTGTCAAATTCTGCCCCTACACAGTCTGCAATCTGCTTGCCAGGTCTGGCTCAATCAATGAACTACTGAGAAGACTAATGCCAAAGGGAGCCATAGCCACTGGGGTGCCAGAGTGCAGGGCAGATTGGGGAGCTACTTCCTCGCCCAGCCTGCATCTCTCCTGCTGAAAGTGGTAGGCTCCACCCCTGGAGGAGGGGTGAGATAAGAAAACCCACTCTCCCCCAGATCTAGGGAGAATCCGCTGGGCCTGTGTGCAGTGTGTAAACACGCAGTATAAAAGACTTTGCTTCCCAGAACAGTTTAGGTCACCCAGTTGATCAAAATGCTGGGGCTGGTTCTCCTCCCCCAGTCAAGGCCGTGGTCAAGGAACAAATCCTCCCCAAGCGGCCACAATAGGCTCCACAAGTAACCCCTCCCATCAGGGGAACCTTTCAAGTGTGACGGAAGAGCTCCCCCCAGTGACTGATCAAGAAACTACAGAAGAGAGGTACCCTGGGCACCATCAGCTGATCAAGATGGGGAGAGCTCAGAGAAATAATTCTGGAACTTCAAAAATTCAAACCGAAAACACTCCCCATAAGAGATACACCAGCTCTCAAGAAATGGAGACTAGACAAACCCAAAACACTAAAATGACAGAAGAAGAATCCCAAAATTGGATTGTAAGAAAGCTCAGTGATATGCAAGAAAAAATGGATAACCAGCACAAAAAAACTACAAAGAAAATTCAGGACTTGGAACAAAGATTCACTAAGGAAATTGAGATTTTAAAGAAAAATCAATCCAATCACCTGGAAATAAAGAATTTGTTCAGGGAAATACAAACCACAGTGGAAAGCCTCAAAAATAGGGTGGATGAAAGAGAAGAAAGAATCTCAGAGATTGAAGATAACACTTTCCAATTAAATAAATCAGTCACAGAAATAGAGCAGAGAAACAAGAGAAAAGAGCAAAGCCTACAAGTGATGCGGGATTATGTGAGGAAACCTAATGTGAGGGTCATAGGGTTACCAGAGGGGGAAGAAGAAAACACTCGAGGGTTAGACAAGCTATTTGAAGATATAATAGAGGAAATTTTCCCAGGCCTTCCTAAAAATCTCCAGATACAAGTTCAAGAAACTCAAAGGACCCCTGGGAGATTCAATGTAAACAGGAAGACGTCACGACATGCAGTCATCAGACTGACCAAAATATCAACTCAAGAGGCCCTTCTACGACTTGTAAGATGAAAGAAGCAAGTTATGTACAAAGGAAAACAAATCAAGATAATGCCAGATTTCTCAACTGAAACATTACAAGCGAGGAGAGACTGGGGCCCCATTCTCACTTTTTTGAAACAAAATAATGCCCATCCTAGAATGTTATACCCTGAAAAACTAAGCTTTATATATGAAGGAGAAATTAGGACATTCTCAGATAAGCAAAATCTAAGGAATTCACCAAGACAAGACCAGCCCTACAAGACATTCTCAAAACAATGTAATGCACAGAATAGCATAATAAAAACTCATGAACATAAAAACACCCAAAACCTAAAGATTAAAGGCCAGATATCACAATTGCTGAAGAGAGAAATCAAAGCAACAATGTCCAACCCAACAGAATGAACAGTAACCTGATCACCTATCAGTTCTCTCAATAAATGTGAATGGCTTAAACTCCCCTCTCAAGAGACATAGGCTGGCTGAATGGATAAGAATATACAGGACAAGTATCTGCTGTCGTCAGGTAACACATCTAACCTGCAAGGATGTATATAGACTAAAAGTAAAGGGGTGGAGATCAATATTTCAAGTAAGCAGAAGCCAAAAGAAGGCTGGCATGGTGGTTCTGATCTCAGATGACTGAGTTTCTAAACCAACAAAAGTAGTGAAAGACAAAGGTGGTCATATAACGGTGAAGGGTACAGTTCAACAAGAAGAGATAACAATTTTAAATATGTATGCACCCAACTTAGGTGCACCCAGATTCATAAAGGAAACCTTACTGGATCTAAGCAAAATGATTAATAGCAACTCCATAATCACCAGAGATTTCAACACCCCACTGACTGCACAGGACAGATCCTCCAAACAGAAAATTAATAAAGAAATAATGGACTTAAACAAAATTCTAGAACAATTGGGTCTGACTGACATTTACAAGACATTCTACCCAAAATCCACTGAATATACATTCTTCTCATCTGCTCATGGGACATTCTCTAAGATTGACCACATCCTAGGACACAAAGTAAATATCAAAAAATTAAAAAAGATAGAAATCATACCAAGTATCTTCTTAGATCACAGTGGAATAAAAGTAGAAATCAAACCTAACAGAAACCCACATTTCTACATAAAAAAGTGGAAATTAAACAGCCTTCTTCTAAATGATTACTTCATAAATGAAGAAATCAAGATGGAAATAAAAAAAATTATTTGAACAAAATAACAATGGAGAGACAAGTTATCAAATCTTCTGGGACACAGCTAAAGCAGAAATGAGAGGAAAGTTTATTTCCATAAATTCCTATAACCAAAAGTCAAAAAGATCACAAATAGACAATATAATGATTCGACTCAAAAAGTTGGAAAAAGAAGAACACACCAACCCCAAACTCAGCAGAAGAAGTGAAATTAACAAGATTAAATCAGAACTTAATGAAATAGACAACAGGGAAGCTATACAGAAGATTAATAAAACAAAAAGTTGGTTTTTTGGAAAAATAAACAAAATTGAAACACCTTTGGCTAGGCTAACGAAAAGCAGAAAAGAGAAATCTCTAATAAGCTCCATCAGGAACAAAAAGGAGATATCACAACTGATCCCAAGGAGATACAAGATATAATTTATGAATACTACAAAAACCCTTATGCACACAAACTAGAAAATGTGGAGGATATGAACAAATTCCTAGAAACACACAGCCTCCCTAGGCTCAACCAGGAAGAAACAGAATTCCTGAACCGACCAATATCAAGAGTCGAAATAGAAACAGCAATGAAAAATCTCCCTAAAAAGAAAATTCCCAGCCTAGATGGTTTCATACCGGAATTTTACCACACTTACAAAGAAGAACTGGTGCCTATCTTGCAGAAATTATTCTACAACATAATGAAGAATGGAAACTTCCCCAAAACCTTCTATGAAGTGAACATAACTCTGATACCAAAACCAGAAAAGGATGCAACAAAAAAATAAAACTACAGACCAATATCCCTTATGAATATAGATGCTGAAATTTTCAACAAAATTCTAGCTAACCACATCCAGTCACTTATTAAAAAAATAATCCATCACGACCAAGTGGGCTTCATCCCAGGGATGCAGGGATGCTTCAACATACATAAATCTATAAACGCAATTCACCACATAAACAGAAGCAAAAATAAAGACCACATGATTCTTCCAATAGATGCAGAAAAAGCTTTTGACAAAATTCAACACCCTTTCATGATACGAACACTTAAGAAAATAGGCATAGAAGGGACATACCTAAAAATAATACAAGCCATATATGACAGACCCATAGCCAACATCATACTGAATGGGGAAAAATTGAAAGCAATCCCACTTAGAACTGGAACCAGGCAAGGCTGCCCACTATCTCCACTTCTATTCAACATAGTGCTGGAAGTTCTGGCTATAGCAATCAGACATGAAAGCACAATTAATGGTATCTGAATTGGGGCAGAAGAGATCAAACTTTCACTCTTTGCTGATGATATGATATTATATTTAGAAAATCCTAAAGATTCAACCAAGAAACTCCTGGAACTAATAAATGAATTTAGTAAAGTCTCAGGATACAAAATCAATACACAGAATTCAGAGGCATTCATATACGCCAACAACAATCAAATTGAGAACCAAATCAAAGACTCAATACCATTCACAATAGCAACAAAGAAAATAAAGTACCTAGGAATATACTTAACCAAGGAGGTAAAAGACCTCTACAGGGAGAACTAAGAAACACGGAGGAAGGAAATAGCAGAGGATGTAAACAGATGGAAATCCATACCATGCTCGTGGATCGGCAGACTCAACATCGTTAAAATGTCTATACTACCCAAACTGATCTACAGATTAAATGCAATACCTATTAAAATCCCAATATCATTCTTCACAGATATTGAAAAAATAATTTTACACTTTGTTTGGAACCAGAGAAGACCCCACGTATCAAAAGCAATTCTAGGTTATAAAAGCAAAATTGGAGGTATTAATATGCCAGATATCAAACTATACTACAAAGCTGTTGTAATTAAATCAATCTAGTATTGGCACAAAAATAGGAATATTGACATGTGGAACAGATCTGAGAATCCCAATATAAAACTATTCTCATATAGGCATCTAATCTTTGACAAAGCAGGCAAACACATACACTGGGGAAAAGAATCTCTTTTCAATAAATGGTGCTGGGAAAACTGGATAGCCACTTGTAGAAGGCTGAAGCAGGACCCACACCTTTCACCTCTCACAAAAATCAACTCACGTTGGATAAGAGACTTAAAGCTAAGGTATGAAAGTATTAGAATTCTAGAGGAAAATGTTGGAAACACTCTCCTAGACATCGGCCTAGGCAAAGAATTTATGAAGAAGACTCCAAAGGCAACCACAGCAGCAACAAAAATAAATAAATGGGACATGATCAAACTAAAAAGCTTCTACATAACCAATAAAATAATCATGAAAGTAAAGAGACAACCTATAGAATGAGAGAAAATTTTCGCATGCTACACATAGAACTCACGAAAATCAGCAAGAAAAAATCAAACAACTCTATCAAAAAGTGGGTAAAAGTCATAAAGAGAAACTTTTCTAAAGAAGACAGAATAATTGCTAACAAACATGAAAAAATGGTCAACATCTTTAATCATCAGGGAAATGCAAATCAAAACTACAATGAGATATCACTTATTTCCACTAAGAATGGCCTTTATCAAAATGTCCCCAAACAATATATGTTGGTGTGGATGCAGAGAGATAGGAACACTCCTACACTGCTGGTGGTGCTGCAAACTAGTTCAACATCTATGGAAAGCAATATGGAGATACCTTAAAGCAATACAAGTGGATCTACCATTTGATCCAGCAATCCCATTACTGGGCATCTATCCAAAAGAACAAATGTCACTCTGTGAAAATGACACCTGCACTCGAATGTTTATAGCAGCACAATTCATAATTACAAGGCTATGGAAACAACCCATGTGCCCATGAATTCATGAGTGGATTAATAAAATGTGGTATCTGTATACCATACTATTCAGCTCTAAGAAACAATGGTGATATAGCACATCTTGTATTTTCCTGGTTAGAGCTGGAACCCATACTACTAAGTGAAGTATCCCAAGAATGGAATAACTAGCACCACATATATTCACCAGCAAACTGGTATTAACTGAGCAGTACCTAAGTGGACACATAGGAACTACATTAATTGTGTATTGGGCTGGAGGGAGGGGGGATGGGGTGCTGGTACATACATACATAAAGAGTGAGATGTGCACCATCTGGGGGATGGTCATGCTTGAGGCTCAGGCTTGTGGGAGGAGAGGGCAAGGGCATTATTTGAAACCTTAAAATGTGTACCCCCATAATATTCTGAAAAAAAAAAGATCTAACCCAGAGAGATATTATATCAGACACATAGGGGAAGAACCCTACTGTTATATCTTTTTCTCTTTTTACCTGTCAATCTTGTTTAAATTAAAATGCCTGCATATGAAGACAGAAACACTCACTCTGCATTCTGTGACAATGGGTCTGGTCATCATCTGTGGCATATTTATCATACTCTGTAAACCTATATCTTGCTCTTGTCCTATAATCTTATCTTTGTCTCCTCAATAAACCTCATTTTCATGCTTACCTTACTTGGGTGTGTGTAGGGGACTCACATATATTTTCCTAGTTTAAGAATTAAAGTTAGTGAGTAATGTACGTGTTCTGCCCAGAGTGTTTGAAAGTAATTTGTCCTGGACAAGGTCCTTGTGATAAACAAGGCTGTTGCCTAGAGGCATAACAAAGGACCTGAGTTGCAAGTAAACAAGAGCTACCCCGCCCCACGGCACTGGGGGTCTGGAGGCCACACAATAAACATATTGTTCCTGTGATAGCTGAGTACACCCCATAAGATGGCTGGTTAGTCAATAACAGGTAAGACTCCTCAAGGGAGGGGCGACCTAAGCCAGGCTCAGTCGCCGGGGTTCAGCTGAAGATCTTAGGGGGTCACCCTAAGAGATACTGGGGATGAGAAATCCTCCCCACCCCCCCGTTGCTCACCTTGCCCATCCTTGCTAATCTCGGTCCTTTATCTATGCCTAGTGCCTAGTGCAACCACCTTGAAATTCTGAGTCAGGGGATATCTGCTTCCCTAAGGCTACGCATTCCGAGATTTATGGCTATCGCTGCCACGCCTGGGTGGTTACGTACAAGGAACTAACTTTAATCTTTTAGAGTATAAAAATAAAACTATCCAGTTTATTATTACTTGAGTCAACTGTTTATATGTGTGTCTGTGTTTTTCTTTGTGTTCTGTGTTCTGTATTCATCCTCCATCCTATAAACAGGCCACAACAGGTGTGTCTGGTCATTCCTTGGCAATGAGCACACTAAGAACCAACATTTTCATACAGAAACCTGACTTGTATATATACAGAGAGAGTATCAGTTCCTAGCCTCATGGGACTACCAATTAAAACTATAAATTAAACCTCTGATTCTGAAAAATAAGCACACATCTATTTAATGGATTGATGGATTACCCAGAGGTAGGGGTTCTACATTCTTTTCTGGCATTTCTGTTGTTTTACTTGTTGCCACCCAACCTGATTGTTTTGCCCACTGCACAGACTAGAGCCAATGTATTGAGACAGTTGGGATTTCAGTGGAGAAAGAGTCTTTATTCTGCATAGCATAGCGCTAAATGGGGAGAAAGGAGACATTTTTCAAATCCACCCCTCCAAGAATTTGGGAGACTGGGTTTTTGAGGATAGTTTAGCAGGCAGGGGATTAGGTAGTTAGGTTTGTTAATTGGGGCATAATTATAGGAGTGTGGAAATCATATTCCTGTGTTTTTACAGTTCCTGGGGTCATAATTCCAGTTGAGTCAGATTTTTGCTATGGGCCGCTGGTCTGGGTGGGCTAATCGAGCCACTGAAATGCAGTGGTTGGAAGATATCTTGAGAACTACCTTTAGGTTCTGAAAAGGTGATGTTATATATGGAGAAAGTTAAGAATCTTTATGGACACTGGTCGTGTGGCTCCGGAGCAGTAATTATAGGGGGACAGTTACTAATTATTATTGTTATTTTTAGCTAAACCTGTATATTATTTTTAGCTAGGCCCTTATCACAGTTCTCACCTTACACCCCGTTATTGAAGGGTGGTTTCATACTGAATATGTGTAAGTATTACTTCCTTTTAAGACCTCAGTATAATCATCATCACATAAAAATGACAGTCAAATTTTATGTCACAGAGAAATATTAGCAAGCATTAATAAATATTATGGTCATAACCTATGAATGTCAGACCCTGTCTGAATCTTAGCTTTTACTGTAGTTAGAAGTTAAATTTATTAAGGACTTACTATATGCCAGGCACTGGGCTATATATTCTGTGTGTTATTTTATTTAATCAACATTAAATTCTATGAGGTAGTTGTTATTTTTAACCCATTTTGCAGTTGAGGACCTGAGGCACAGTAAAACAGAGGTACCATCACAAAGCTAGTAAATGTCTGAGCCTGAACTAGAATTTAGGTCTCTTTGACTCCAATGCCCCTAATCCTAATCTCTATAATATACTTCCTTTGCTTTTTACTCCCCCAGGGTCATTTATCTCCACATCCCTAGCCCTTCCCTATTGGCTCAGTCTAACTCAATTTCTATGAATCTTTGCTGATTTGGGGGTGACTTCAACACAGATGTCTAATCCAATTCCAAGTGGAGTGAGTCTCTTTCTCACCTGTCCTTTTAAACTATTGTCAAACCTACCATTTATTCTGTGTACGAATATATGATAGAAAGAGATTATGCATCAAAAAAAGTTATTAGTACAGAGTCATAAATATGCCACCTGTGGATCAAACATGGTCCACCTCCTTTTTTATTAAATAAAGTTTTATTCTAATACAACCATACAGATTAATTTGCACATTGTATTAATATACGGGTACTTTCACACAACAATGTAAGAGTTGAGTAGTTGTAAGAGTGACAATATGGCCCATTGTATGAAAAATGTTTACTAGTTGGCCATTACATAGTTTGCTTATGATTATATCAAATTAATGCATTTTACTCCTTCTAGAACTGTGTTCAATAGATACTTTTGGAATTAAGTTGAAGACTTTGTCCTTTTTTAATTAAATTTCATAATGACAACAAAGTGTATGTTCATTATTATATGACATATATTGAGGTAGAGGGACAAAGGGAAAGCTTCCCTTCTGCCCTCTGAAGATTTGCTAAAACAAAGTGAAAGAAACAGATTAACAGGAAAAAAGGCATACAAATTTATTCATGTGCATGAGAGAAAAATCACAGGAAATTGAGTATCCAACAATCCAATGATGTTAAGAATCTTATATATTTTCCTTGATAGGGGAGGGGGAGATGGAAGGAACAAAAACAATTTTGAAGCAAAGTAAATACTTTTTAGGAGAATTTAATTGGCCTGAAGAGCAGACAATTGTTTGTAAATGATTTTTCTGGGAAAGTAAATGGGACTGGAGAACAGAAAAAGGCCTGGAACAAAGTTCATTTGAGCTCTAGCTGAGGTGGAGACAAATTGTAGGAAGGTGAGGGGCAGAACTTCCTTGTGAGCACCAGTTGTCTTATAATGCAGATTAAGCCTCCCAGGTAATCTCTTGGAGCTTCCTTTAGAAGAATAGATAAAAAATCTCTCTGGGTGTAGTAACAATTTTTCTCTTGGTGGTTAATCTTTCCTGAGATTCCTAGGGACAGAGTTTTCATACAATTGCATTTCTTTTGAAAGAATGTTTTCTCAGTCAGACAAGGGAACTTACAGAGAAAGCCCCTGCCTGTGCTTGTGAGGGTAAAGATACAAGAAAAGGGTGAAAGTTCTTGGTTCTTAGGAAACTTCTAAGGTCTTTCAGTTTCTTTAATTCAAAAGTGCTCAGCATGCAAAAGCACCATACTTTGTGGTATTATTCTCCGAGCCACAACAGAAGATATGTTTATATTAATATTTAGTTATAAAGAAAGTATATTGTATCTTGTTTTATAGTGCCTAGATTGGGATCTCCCTAGTGGCTCAGATGTCACCATGGAACCACTTTGATTAGACAGTTGGGAGTTGCATTACTATGCATGTGGGTTGTTCTAGGTTAATTTCAGGACTCTATGGTACCTATACTGCTTGGTCCTTGGGCTACAGAGTCCTCTGCATTCTTTTGCAGCCGGCACACTAAGTTATGATTGACCGATTCATAAGGTGGTCCCTTCTCCCCCTGGTATGACAGTAGCTAAAGGCAGAATTAAGGTGGAACAGGACCAAGATGGGGCAACAACACTGGCTTTGGTGCCTAGGAAACCTGGAATCCCTCACTATCTACCTAACACACACACACACACACACACATGCATATATATATCTGAGGAACACCAGACTACATTCTGGTGGCAAAAATGGCAAGTTGGTAAATAGATCAGATTTCCTTAGGAATAAGGTATTGAAAGAGGGAAGGGTTAGTTAGGGGAAGGGTTGCATATCAAACTTTAATGTGTATATAAACCACCAGTGATCCTTGAAAAACAGAATCTCATTCAAGAGGTTTGGGGTGAATCTTGAGATGCTTTATTTTTTAACAAATTCCCTATGATGCCAACAGTGCTGCTTGGAAGTATACACTTTGAGTAGCAAGAATCTAGGTGAATAGTAATAAAATTGTGTGTTTAAAAAATGGTAGCAGGAATGGAGATATGAAAGACAAATTAAAGAGTCTGTAGGGACAATATAGATACAGAATTAAATATATACAGAGTTAGTAACTAACTGATATCTTGGGAAAGAGTGGGAAATTTAATTATTATTTTCTTATTCAAGAAGCTGATATAGTCCCAGTATGGTACTCATGGTCTTCCAACAAATAATCCCTTTGCTAAATGTGTTTTAAGGAAAAAAGTATAGCCTTAAATTTTTTTTGTGTGTATCATTGTATATTTACATTGATTATTACATTCTTTGCTTCACCATATTCTCCTTTTTTTCTCTTTTACCATTTTCATTATTGAGGTTTCTCAAATTGTGGGCCATGGATAATCAGCACCAGGATCACTTGGAATACTCTTTAAAAATACAGATTCCTGAGCTTTACCCCAAAGCTACTGAATCAGTCTTTTGGGATCTAGTACAGAAATTTTATTTTTAAACAGATTCCTAACATGTTTCTGGCATGCAATCAATTTTGAAAACCACTGTTTAAAGGATTTATGAATAGGTAGTTACAAAAATAAGATTTTCAAGATAGTAGCAAAATAATAAGTAGAGTATTAAAGGTTCTATATCCATTCTACAGAGCAAACCAAACTTCTCTGAATATGCTATACATTTTCAGGCCTTCTTTACCTATTTTATTTTATTTTTTTCTTAGCCAGAATGGCTTTTATCCAATTTTCTGACTATTTAAAACCTATTCCTATTTTAGATTATACTTAAAATGAGAACACAATGAACCATTTTCCACTTGGTTTAATCAAAATTAATCATCATTTCTTTTGTGATATGACAGTATTTATTTCATTGGATTTTATTATGTTTCATGTTGTCTGTCTCTGTAAATTATAAACAGCATGATTAGAGGTGTCTTGACCTATTTATTTACTTAAATTGGTAACATCAAATATGTGTTTGTTGAAGGAATTATTCTATTTAGTCTAGACAAGAGGGCCATTTGCAAGGGAATCTTGAGATCTCAATGCAAAAGAGATGTGAATGGGTTCTATCTGAGTCTTTACATTGGCAGGTTTCTGAAGAAATAGTCATGTGATTTTTAAAAAATTCTCTATCAAATATAGCTAGGCAGATAAAAAATCACATTCACTCTGGATAGATAAACATCATCTTTCTTGGAGATAAGCATATTTTTCCAAGTTAGAAAATGACGGCTCAGGCCGGGCACGGTGGCTCACGCCTGTAATCCTAGCTCTCTGGGAGGCCGAGGCGGGCGGATTGCTCAAGGTCAGGAGTTCGAAACCAGCCTGAGCAAGAGCGAGACCCCACCTCTACTATAAATAGAAATTAATTGGCCAACTAATATATATATAGAAAAAATTAGCCGGGCATGGTGGCACATGCCTGTAGTCCCAGCTACTCGGAAGGCTGAGGCAGGAGGATCACTTGAGCCTAGGAGTTTGAGGTTGCTGTGAGCCAGGCTGACGCCACGGCACTCACTCTAGCCTGGGTAACAAAGTGAGACTCTGTCTCAAAAAAAAAAAAAAGAAA
>VSMD01000748.1:0-20462 GCA_008750895.1 Mirza zaza
ATAGTCTATTCAAGTTGACACATAAAATTAATCATAATGATTGCTTTTATCCATTCTAAAAAAATAACTTTCTTTTAAGAAATGATTTTAATTTTTTACAGTAAGATTAATGACTTTTTTACTATCTACAGATTGATACTTTGTTTCTATTGTCTTGAGACTACTGTTCTTTCATTCATTTTCTCTTCTCCTTTTATTTTCTCTTTCCTTGCCTTCCTTCAGATTGTTTAGATTCCTTTATTTGCCATCTTTCTCCTTCACAGCTTTTAGGGTGATCATTTTCCTTCGTGGCTGTCCCCTGTGAGCTTTGATATCTATGCTTTTAAAAAGCATCTTTTTGCATTTTGTCTAAATAATGTCTAAAGTTAAACAATGTATGTATCATTTTCCTGACAAGATATCCACTTTTACATCAATCATTTCAACCTAATTTTATATGTTATTTTAGTCGGATATTCTAATTGTACTTCATTTTAAGCACGTCAGATTATTCATTGATAATATTACTTAATTTCATGGTCAATGCTTATTTAGAGTTTTTTTATGCATTTATTTGCTTTCTTTTACTTCTTAGTGACATATTAGAGCTTCTCATCACATCTTTTATTTCATCTTTTTTCTCTCTCTCTCTTTGAATCTCTGTGCTATATTTTAGTCAATGGTAAGTAAATTTTTTTCTGCAACAGGCTAAATAGTTAATATTTTAGGCTCACAACCCATCAGTAGATTATGATGATATTTGTTTATTCATTCATTCATTCATTCATTCAAATGTATTATTGAACATCAAACACATACCAGGCACTGTGTTAGGTACTAAGAATAGATAGGTCACCAGCTCAGACACGTTTCTTGCCGTCATGAAATTTTAGACTTTTGTTGTTTCTGTGCAACATTCCATCTACCATAATTACATATCCTGAGCAAGTAATCACCATATGGGTTTTTTCTAAGTATCTTATTTTCCCCAGGAAATAATATACCTATTAGAAGAAAACGGGGCCGAATAAAGTGAATATTTGTATTCATTTTAAGCACAAATTTAATATGTTTTCTTCCAATGTATACTTGATCAATTGATATTTGATCCATACATAATGCATAAGATGTTCTTAATACTCTCTGAAATTTGAATAAAAAAAAGACATAGTTGTATTAAAAAGGCAAACAATCTCAATATTTTAGAATAAATACTGTCTGCTCTACAAAGGCTCGTTTGTAAGAGCAGAATCAACTTATTATTTTCTAGCAGAAGGAAAATCTTTGCCGAGTAATATTGATAAGATTTTATTCCTTTTGAATTTTCCAACCTTGTTTAATCCCTTTTAAAGTATGTTTCAAACTTACAATTAAATTTTCAATTTTAAAGATAAATAATACCTAGAAAGTATATTTGCATCAATGTGTTTATTTTTGCTAGCTTTGATAAGAAATCTGTATTTGCACTAGATTTTTTTAAAAAAAATATCTTTTTATTTAGGTTTTAAATATGATATTCTTCATATGGGAAGCTACAGATCCAGTATCACCAGGGTTTGGATTGTTTTCTTCATTAGTCTTGATGGATTTAATACCATTTTATTTCAAATAATTTATAGGGTATGGGGTAGGGCTGTAGGAATGTGTGATTAAGAAACACAACCCAGACGGCTGCCTCAGAAAGCTATCAGTGAATTAGACCCTTGCTTTAACCCAGCCAACCAGTCACTTAGTTTTAATTATGCATTAAAAAAAATAAACTAAAATTTCCACAGAGAGGGGAAAGGTATGTTTATAATCAAATACACCCTGGCCGTTTCCATGGTGTAGTGAGGAGCGAGCAAGGCAGGTGCTAACACCAAACCTGCACCTGCCTAGGGTCCCACTGAGAAAGCTTAAAGGTGAGTTTTCCCACTGCCAAAACACTTGCCAAACCTTCACCTCCACTCTTGTGTTTTAAAGTTTCTCACTTGGGAGGAATATGCATACTCATTGCTCTAATTACCACTTGAGCAAGATCTCTAATCCCTTTCATCCACCCATACCTGAGTTTCAACATTTTAGTGTCAATTTGATATTTCTGTAAGAATGTCGAACTTCCAGCTCTCTCATACTCTAATCCTGCACGGCAGGTTCTTAAGCAAGCTAGACACCCTTCCTCTGCTCTTTCTGGCATAAACATTATTCCAGTAGCCCACTAGCAATTTCCCTTCTTGCTTGCTTGCTTTTCCTCTTCTTTTAACTCTTCTGTTAACCTACTATATTAGGGTTTCTCAGAGAAACAGAAGCGATAGGATGTACACACACACACACACACACACACACATGCACACGCACACATACACATACATTTGTGATGGCTGAGACGTCTCATGAACTGTTGTCTACAATCTAGAGACCCAGGAAAGCCGGCCAAAGGGCAGGGGAAGACCAATGTCTCAGCGCAACAGGGAGCAGGGGGAAAAAGAAAAGAAAGAAAAATCAGGACAGATTCCTCCTTTCTTCACCTTTTCTTTCATTCAGGTCCTCAATGGATTGGGCCATGCCCAACCACGTTGCAGAGGGTGATCTACTTTACAGAGTCCAGAGATCCAAATCTTAATCTCATCCAGAAATGCCCTTACAGATACACCCAGAAACAATGTCCCATCTGGGCCCTCCCTGGCCGGATCAAGTTGACACAGGGAATGGTCTCTCCCACCTGCTGTGTCTGTGTGTAATCTTGTACCATTTTGACCCAGCCACCGTTTCATACCACTCTGCCAACCACCAGATGTGGACTCCCTCATTTCAGAGCCCCATTTCTCTGTTTTCAGTATCTAGTGTAAGATACAAAGTAGATACTTTGTTTCTTAGATGAATTAATGAATGGACAAAGAAACAAAGAAACAAACAAAATACATAGCAATCACCCAACTTTGTTAACTCTTTTTTAGTAACATTCTTTTACTTTGTTTCCTGCTCTTCTTTCTCTGCCCCTGGCTCTGCAAAACAGCTCCTGTTTGGATGACTGCAATAAGGAAATTTTGTATCTCCTTCCCACCAAAAGCAACCTTCGGCAGTCCATTCTGAAAATCTCCATCGCCATCTCAACATAGTATTTTCTAACCATTGATGCCGATGAGTGTCTAGAGACCTCAGAGCAATAGGAACCCAAGAATTGTTTGTTCTGTTACAACTTGAGCTTCGAAACAGGCAGTATATTGCCCATAGGTTCACTGCTAGCATACTCTGATTACGATAGTCAGCAAGGAAGAGGAGGAAGAGTGGAACCCTTTAGGGTTCAGTCCATTTCATTTTGAAGTTCTCCCAGGAAAGCACACAGCTTGTCTGAGCCTCTCTCTTCTTCAGGAAGTCTAGAAAGTTGCCTTTTTGAAAGGGAGATGGAAATAGAGTTGACTTTTAATACTTCTAACAAACGAGTTTGTAAGATGATGACTTCCAATGGGATTACAAAAAAAAAAAACTATAGGAGAAAAATTGCCTAAGAATCCTAAGGCTTATATAGCTCCAGTAGACAACTGTAAACTACAATTTGAAAACATATTTGAGATAATCGTACATAATAGTTGAAGCATGCTGACTACTTACATGGATTAATTTACCTTCAAAGATCTTTGCCGATATTAAATACTTCATTCTTACAATATTGGTTCTATGATGAAACATTAATCACCTCTGTACTATGTTTCAAAGAAGAGTGGATCCTTATAAGGATGCATACTCTTACAGAAAGAGAGGGAGGGAAAAAAAAGGGTTTTGGAGAACAATTTAAACTGGAAAATCTAAGTAAAGGTGGATTTGATGGCTTTGAGATACTAGCTCCTTGGAAACAGTCCCTTTGAGGGTTATAGAGATTAAAACAAACAAAACTGGTTTCTTCCTATCTGATAAAATTCAGTTTCGATCTCCACACCAAAATGCAAAGCATCAAAGCTCCTTTCAGAAGCAATCAAGTAGACAACAGTCTCCAGCCTGAAGGTATGCCTTGAATAAAAGTACAATTATTGTGTAGACCCCTCATTGCCAAAGGGCTGGCAAGGTATTCCTCTTAGAAGACACAGTTTGCCCTGCAAATCAAGGCAAGAAGAGCACTCTTTGAGGCCAAATATTCTTCCCGTGAATCTTGGCAAGCCTGGGATCTGTGAGTGCGGGATGTTTGCACCCTGAAATGTGCAGGAATGAGAAAGGAATGAGAACGGGAAAGCCAGCCAAACACCAGCAGTCATCCTTAGCTGCGGGAAACCTTATCTCTAGCACTGAAAGCTGGGGGCGGGGGCGGTTAGGTTCCCAAGGACGTCCCTGCCTTCTGGCTAACAGAGCCCCTTTGCAACTGGAAGTGCCGCACACTTTGAAGGGCATGCATCCTTTCTGAGACTGGGGGTCCTGATATTTACCCGGGACCCCATGCAGGTATTAAGGCAGAGTGGGCACCAGCCTCTGGAGCCCCCTACCCCCCAAGTCGGGCTCCCATAACTCTGCCACTCACTCACAGATGTAGGTAGAGACCAGGAACCCAGAGAAACAATCTGGCTCAGGGCCTCGACCGCAGGAACAAAAAGATCAGACCTGTACAATTCTTAAACAACCAAAGGTTAACAAGGAAACAATCATTTTGCTCTTGACCCAGAGCATAATGCAAAAACATCACTTGATATTGGTGACAAAGTTCCTATCCATCACAATCGCACGGAGTCACGAGGGGAGGATCAGAAAATAACGGCCCAGGAAAACTAGTAATGACAGGGCACGGTCGAGAGGGACCAAGACCCCCTGGCCAAGGTGCTTCAAAGTCAACCAGATTTGTTTGACCTACAAAAAGCTCATGGCCGAGAGAATGTCATTCTGGCAACATCTGAGAGAAGCTTTTAATCGCCTGTTAAGACAAGCCCGAGTTTTACGCATGAAAACAGTTTGTGATATAGCACAGTCTTGTACAATGAGGGGAAAAGTCTCAGTGGTCAGTGTATCAGAAACATAAGCATTTTAAGCATTCATTTATTCAAAAGTGTTTGAGGAAATAAGGACTTAATCACAAACTTACTGCTGGTTTGCTACAGAATATCGGCAAATTGCTTTTCCTTACCAATGTCCCCACATATTAAGCACACAAAAAAAAAAAACCTCTTCGGGACTCAGCCACGCCTGTACTCCCAACAGAAGAGGAAAATATGAGGGAGCTGTAGGCAGATCTTAATGCAACCGTTGTCTGTAAAGTTTGGCAAAGTCAGGCATTGCTTTTGCTTTTTCTTTCTTTCTTTTTTTTTCTTAACTCTATCATCCATCATGTTTGGGAGATGATCATTTTGACTGTGGAAAATGTGAAGTTCCCCATAAAACACAGAACAAAAATTTGTCTTGTGCCTAGTTGATTCTCCTTTTTTTTTTTTTTTTTTGAGACAGAGTCTCGCTTTGTTGCCCAGGCTAGAGTGAGTGCCGTGGCGTCAGCCTAGCTCACAGCAACCTCAAACTCCTGGGCTCAAGCGATCCTCCTGCCTCAGCCTCCCAAGTAGCTGGGACTACAGGCATGAGCCACCATGCCCGGCTAATTTTTTCTATATATATTAGTTGGCCAATTAATTTCTTTCTATTTATGGTAGAGACGTGGTCTTGCTGTTGCTCAGGCTGGTTTCGAACTCCTGACCTCGAGCAATCCACCCGCCTCAGCCTCCCAGAGAGCTAGGATTACAAGAGTGAGCCACCGCGCCTGGCCTGATTCTCCTCTTTAAAAAACTTTTTCCTGCTCAAAATACAAAGTCACGGAAAGACTCCCATTTAGAAAGAAAGATGGATGGGATTTTTTTTTTTGTTTCGTTTTGTTTTCTTTTGCAGACATTGTCGCTTTATCCAACATGAAAGAAAAAAATGCATATTTAAAAATCAGGCAAATCTGTTCCATCAAGGGCGACTCTAACTCTTGTTTTTCCTCCCGGTCCTAGGTCAATCCATAGTCATTCAGTCCCGGGAGGTACTGTCGTATGTTTGGAAGGAGCTGGGCCCCCTGTCACCGGCTGTGGAGCACTCAGCCCTGCCGCCAGGTGCTGTCCTGGTGTGAGCACCACTTAGACTGGAGGAGGGATGAGGAGTACAGGCTTTGCCTAAATGCTGAGAGCTGTGCGCTTTACTTTAGAGGATTTTCAAGGCACTTTCTTAGCGGAATGCCTCCCCGGTGTTCTTGGCTATCAAAATGCGGGTTCCTGACTCTGCCAGGGAGCAAGTGAGCTAACCCAAATTTGCATGTCTAAAATGGGATTCATTAAAAAGTGTATGTTAATGAATAACATCATTAGCGCTCAATTTTACATTCTAATTGATGCTATTCAAGGGCCTAGCAGCAGGCAAAGGACAGGCATAGTTACATCCTATTTGAAAGGAAAGAACATTAGATTATGGCCAACCAACGGCGGGCGGACGCTGGTCTGTAACTTTCAGGTCAGCGTTAGAATGACGATGCCTAACGAGATCATTACTTGACGACACACAATTAGGTCTGTTTTGTATCCCGTGGACCAATAGTAAATATTTTAACATTTCCATTACTCGATACACCACTACCATAATGATACCTCCCGACAACACCAATTCACATCTACATGAAGTTCTCGTTTGGGTGAGTCAGGGCGATTAGATGGGAAATTGGAATGAGAAGGCTGCTCTCGTCGGAAAGAGATCGCGCACTGCAATAAATCAGCTTCCCCTTGCGTGCTCCTCAGAAGCAGAGAACGGATTTTGCTCTCTGAGCTCGACCCGTTGCCAGCAATGGAGACATTTAGGAACAGGGCGAATTCTGTTGGGTAATTGAATTGCCTGTAATCAGATAAGAAATGATTAAGGAAAAAAAAAAAAGGCAAAGAAAATAGGGAAATGACCAGGGTGGATAAAAGCCAAACCTATAACCAACCGAAGGATGGTGCCCGGGGTTGGCCTCTCTCTCCAGCTCAGGACCACGTATGGGAAACTGGTGATAGATTCTCAAAGTACGGGGTCTGATTGGGAAAAAGGGTCTCAGGGCTCTGGACAACAGGTTCCCTGAGGTCCATCGGCGCAGGTTCTGCCTCTGGATTCGAGAGCTACAAAAGGAGAGAAGCAGTTTATCCTGGAAAGATGTCTTTTCCCCCCATACGCTGAGAAAAATGAAGGCTCTGTAACCCGTGCAGCGAAACCTCACGCTGCACTCTGAAATCATACGGTGACGGGTGACCGTCCCCTGGTGCGTGGAGCTGAGGCTTCCTCTTACGCTGACCTCCGACCCTCTTGCCACTTCCGAGACCACCCTGCCATCCAGGAGAGACTGAGTGGGCCGCTTTCAAGTCAAGGTCTGAAAATAGAATCTCCCATTGCAGAAAGAATAAAAACGTATGCACGCAACAGGCATCCTGGTATATTTGCAAAACAAAGCCTGCTTGCCACCTCAGAAAAAAGCTTTCCATCCTTTCAGAAGAATAGTTCAGAGTGGGGAAGATGAGCTTAAAACACAGTCACAGTCATGGATATGGGGTTTGCAAAAAAAGGGGGCGAGATGGAAATGGCTGCCAGGACTGGCAGGAGGTCAGTTTCATCCTGACCCTGAAGACTGACTGTGGATGGATGAGTGATATTTAGAACAATATTCAAAAATGGAAGGAAAGGAAAAGCAAAACAAAAAGCAAGTCAGGAAGAATCAGCATGCTCTTTGTTCTCCTGGGGAATTATAGACACGGTAGGAGAATTTTGCTGAGAATTCCTAACATAAATTGAAAGGCACACAGAGCCAAACCTTCTCATGCACTACTGTTTAAAATAAAATACCCAGGGTTTCTCTCTGCTTTATTTTCCTTCTGTATTTACCCCAGGTTGACATAAATAGATTTGTAAAATAGTTTGTGCATCTGTTAATTATGTCTAAGCCATAGTAAAAGAATATATGAGATTGGACAGACTCCTATATTTTAAGACATTCTAGAAAGAAACAAAGAGTGAGGGAGGGAGGAAGGAAGAAAGGGATGGGAAGGAAGAAAGGATGGGAAGAGAGACCAACACATTGTAATTTAGACAATATTCAACTATATAAGAAACCCCAAGTCCGGTGCAAACCCAGAATGGGAATGCATATTTGAATTCAACTATTTTCAAGTAGCTATTAAGGAGTGGGAGAACATAAAAATTCCATTAAATGAGACCAATGTTTCTTTAAGCTCAAAAGTCTTCCAACAGTCTCAAGATAATTTTTCTAACTTTGATCTCAAAAGATTAGAAATGTAGCCAGGACAAACCTTCCCTCTCCTGGCCCAGGTGCTAATATTGTAATCCCCGCACAGTGTGACGCGTGGGTGGGAAGGGGGCAACATTAAGCGTGTGTGTGCCCTCACCCCAGCTCACCTGGATTGGTTTTCAGGCTCTGCCACTTCCGTCCCTGTGGGAACCTCAGTAGATTGCACTTCTCTGCACCTCAGTTTCCACATCTGCCAACTGGGGACAATTTTAGAACTTATCTCAAATGGTTTGTTATGGATTGAATTGTGTCTCCCCCAAAATCCATGTGCTGAAGTCCCCTGAATGTGTATTTGGAGACGGGGCCTTTATGGAGGAAATTGAGTTAGATTTATTTAGGTCACTAAGGTGAGCGCTAACCAACGTGACTGGTGTCTGTACAGAAAGAAGGATCTGAGAAAGACACCGAGAGATGCCTTGTGAAGATGGAGACACGGGTCTGGGTGATGCTTCTGCAGGTCAAGGGACACCAAGGACAGCCAGCACACCCCCAGAAGCAGGGGCAGAGGCCTGGGACACAGCCTTCCTCACAGCCTCAGAAGAAACCAACCCTGCAAACCCCTTGATCTTGGAGTTCCAGCCTCCAAGTCTGTCGCAGGACCATACATTTCTGCTGTGTAAGCCACCCATTGTGTGGCACTTTGGGCCAGTAGCCCTGGTAATACAAGATTCTTGCGAAGTTTATGGACTCATAATTATAAAAACACATAGAAGCATGCCAGGGGCAAGAAAAGAGCTTGACGGAAGTGAGCTTGCCTTACTGCTATCAGTACGATTAGCACTGTGCTGCCAGCCATTGTACGTTTGAATGATATATGTTCTGCATCTATTTCCTCAAAATAACATAACCACCTTAGGTCAATTGACTTCTCAGATGCCCCTTACCACTGTGTCTGATTGGCAGCTTGACAAAAGCAGCGGGTGTATTTGCGAGGAAAAGGTACACAGAGCCATGTGGGGGACAGACCCGTCCCGGTTGTCCTGGGACTGTCTTCTCTGAGCATGGTCCCCACCTGGTGCCTGGGAGGCACGCACAGGCTGTTCTCTTGCACACAGGTGCAAACCCTCGCACACACGCATCACACATGCTCGCCGCCGCAGATGAAGCCCACACGCTCACTTCCTCTTCGAGGAAATAAGAACAAATAGGGTGGATGGATAGGACAGAGGAGAAGAGCAATTTCTCTGCCCCAGTACATAAGCGCCATGCAATTCCAGGTCTAAAGCAGGTGTTCTGGCCCAATATTTTTTGCTGTCAATTACACAGCATGACCACTGAAGCTTACCATGTTTCCCTGAAGATAAGACCTACCCATAAAATAAGCCCCAGCAGGATTTCTAAGCATTTGCGCAATAGAAGCCCCACCCCGAAAATAAGACCTACCCATAAAATAAGCCCTCGCTGGATTTCTAAGCATTTGCACAATAGAAGCCCTACCCGGAAAATAAGCCCTAGTGACGGGCGTGGCTGCGCAGCGCATCTGCACAACCCATGCGTGTCGTCTCGGAGCCGGAAAGAAGACCAGCAGCCCTTCTCATCTGCCCTATGGTGACAGCTGCTATCCCAGAGGTGACCGGAAAGGTGCGGGCAGCCCCACCCACAAGGTCGGCTCCCCCTGTCGGGTCCCGGCCACCCTGTGCGTGCTGCAAGCTGAGGCTTTGAGGGGAAAATAACAACATATCCCCTGAAAATAAGCCCTAGGGTGTCTTCTTGGGGAAAAATACATATAAGACCCTGTCTTATTTTCGGGGAAGCGCGGTAGTGGCAAGAACACTCTGTGCAGGCCCCTGGTGAGTGGGCGGAGGATGGTGTTCTTGGACCTGCAAACGGATGGGTCACAACTTGGGACAATACGCTGATGCTAGAAGAGGCTCCTTGGGACCTGGCTTGTCCCCAGATCTCTCTTTCTCCTCTCCTCCAAGACAATCTCAGGGAGCAAAATTCTAGCATTGCAGATTTATCCCTTCCCAGGTGAGAAAGGATTGATGGTTTGGGGGACATGTTTTATGAGAATGAAAACGGCTTTGGGAGGAGTAACTCAGGAACAGTTTTTCAACTAGCGTTTCAATGAGGATTGATTTATAATGAGTTGGGGGGATGTTTGGGGTCGGGCGAGGCAGTGCCCTGTCTGGGGAGGGAGCTCCAGGGACAGGGGGGTGGGTGGTTGGTGGGGTGAGCAACGGGACCCCACAGGCTCTCGGGGATTGCTGTATTTTGGTGGCATCCCGGCTATCTATCCGTGGACGGCGGGGAGAGGCCATCACCAAGCCGGGGCTTGTTTACCTGTCTTCAAGAATCGACCCAAAGAAATATCTTAGAAACTGAATCTGTTCCCTCCTAGGTTTTAAATTACACCAAGAGGAATAAAAGTCCTTTATAACAGATGGAACTGGAAGGAGAGATGCTAAGAAAAGCAAAGGAAAGCACTGGCCACCATACGCCTGCAGCTGTGTGTGCAGCGGTTTCACACTCGAAGCAACACATTTCTGTTCCGGAACCCGCAGCTGTCTTTCCACGGGTCCCATGCTGTGCCCCGGCTGCCTCTGAGCATGTGGGGCCAGTGGAAGCTGTGGAGTTTGTTCTAAAGTCGGCCCCGGTTGCACCTCCTTGTTGAGTGGACCTGAGACCGATGTGCACCTTTGGATCTCAAAGAGCCGATGGTTGTCACCAGGTGGTTTTGCTTTTGGATAAATGCTTAGCACATCGAGGTTCAGCTCTTTCTGATAGAAGCTCAAATAAGCTGAAATGTAACCGATGGAAACCGAACTGCCCTCCTCTGTCCATCTACCTACCTATCTATCTATTCATCTATCTGTCTGTCTATCTATCTATCTCCATCTCCATCTCTCTACCTATCCATCTACCTACTTATCCATCTATCTACCTACCTATCCATCTACCTACCTACCCATATACCTACCTATCCATCTACCTACCCACCTACCTACCTATCTATCTATCTACTGATCTATCTACCTACCTATCCATCTACCTACCTATCCATCTACCTACCTATCCATCTATCTACCTATCCATCTGCCTACCTATCCATCTACCTACCCACCTATCTATCTACCCTACCTACCTATCTACCTATCCATCTACCTACCTATCTACCTACCTATTTACCTACCTATCCACCTATCTATCATCTGTCCGTCTATCTACCTACCTATCTATCCACTTATCTTTTAATGACTGACTTACCATCCTAGTGGTGTCCTTTCTAAACTTCAGTTTCCTAATTTTTCTATCTGGAAAGGGTAGGTTTGGGGGAAAAGTCAGTAGTTTTCACATTTTTTTGTAGACCCTTTTCTTAAAACCAACATGAGCAGCCATTATATCATTCTGCAGGGCACAGTTGGAAAACCACAAGACTGGGTGATTTCTGAGCTCTACCCATTCTCCTAATCCCAGTTTCCAGGCTGGGATGGGTAAGTCAGCATCTCCCACTGACACAGGATGTTGGCGACTCCCCTGGGAACTCTCTGCTTCCACTGGGAGGGGTCTCCTTTGACTCACTGGGGGACCATGAGCCCATCAGGGCCTCGTGTTCTCCTCTGTCTGATAGAACCCTTGTGAGTGTCTTGGAGAATCCGATGAAGCATGGTGTGTAAAACACTCAGCACGTGAGCAGAGCACTCATTGATGTTTTCACCCTGATTTATCAAGGGATGTTATATTGCATAAGATCTACTTTTTAAAAAATATTCCTTTCAGCAAGTTGCTTTAGTTACCAATAGGTTTACACCAGAGGAATTTTTCTCCTTGTGAGTTTGCATTTTTCAGTGCCTTTCTGCAACACGTGTATCAAAGAAGTATTATTTTTTTTTTCAATGTAACTGTTTTGGAAATTTCTTACTTGGAAGCAATTTTCTACTACAAGTCAAAGGATTGAAGCCAAGAAAAAAAGAGGTGAGTCCGCAGCAGCATATATGGTATATGCTTTCTAGAAATACCTTTCTAAGCAGGCAGAGAACCCTAAGCTAAGAGCCGAGATTTAAAATTTGTAGTGTTCACTCAGCAGCTGTCTCCGTAAAGAGAAGGGGGTTGAATCGTGTCCAAACCAAGTGTCAGATTTCCAGAAAGCAGATGAGAAATTAGAAAGTGTGTAGGGAACAGCAGAAATGGCTGTGAAAAGGCCATAGCCTTTTAAAATGGACTCGACCTTTTTGGTCAGATAAGGGACGAAAGCACTGGAGGTCTTAACTCAGGCCTGAGTTGGGGAGGGGTTGAGGGGACTGCACAGAAAAAGCAGGTTGGTGCCTGCTGGGAGGTGTTTGAAATCCAGTTTGGATAAAGGGGTAGAAGTCAGAGAAAAGACTCAGCACAGCATGCAGGGGTTGTCTGGAGTTCTTTGGCTGGGGAGGTCCTCTGCTCAGCAGCGCTAGCAAGAACTTGGGTTCTGAAGTGCCCATCAATGCATGAGCGGATTAATAAAATGTGGTACATGTATACCACGGAGCACTACTCAGCCACAAAAAACAACAGTGATCTAGCACCTCTTGTATCATCCTGGATGGAGCTGGAACCCATTCTACTAAGTGAAGTATCCCAAGAATGGAAAAACAAGCACCACATGAACTCACCAGCAAATTGGAAGTGATCGATCAACACTTAAATGTGCACATATGGAGATAACATTCATCGTGTGTGGGGCAGGTGGGAGTGGGGAGGAGGGGATGGGTCTATACACACCTAATGGGTGTGGTGCACACCATCTGGGGGATGGGCACACTTGCAGCTCTGACTCGGGTGGGGTGAAGGCAATATACGTAACCTGAATATTTGTACCTCCGTAATATTCTCCGAAATGAAAAAAAAAAAAACAAAAAGAGACTTGGGGTTTTAGGCATCGTTGAGCTTTTCCAGACTTGGAAGGACAGGCCGGGGTCTCAGGCTTGTGCAGTCTACGGTCCAAGGTTGCCATCCTAAGTGAGGGCGTGACAAAGACTCATCCTTGACCAAATCTCTGTTGGGCTCCTCTGAGTCCTCTGCTCACCGTGGAGTTAGTGGAGTCTACACTGGCTCCCGGCCGTGCTAAGTCAGTTTAGCAAAAATCCGCCCGTCCTGATGTCTGGTCTCACTAAGTACCTGATCCCAATGCTCATTGCTCACCGTTGACACCTGCTCTCCTTGTCCTGCCTCCAGCAGAGTTTTTTGTTTTGTTTTGTTTTGTTTTTGTCGTTTCTTTGTTGCAACAAGGCTTTCTGAGCACACTGTAAAACCTCTTCCACGGACTGTGGGCCAGAAACCGTGAGCTCATCTCACTTTAGTTACAGTCTACGAACATCTGTGGCTCTCTCCAGCCATCGTTACATCGTATCTTGACCAATTTTTTTTTGTTTGTTTAATGTGACCTTTGGGAGTGTTTTTAAGACTGCCTCTCTACCTAGTATGACATGCATCATTTGATCAGCCTCACTTTGTGCCAACTCAAGGCACATGTGTTTCATGCTTTTTAAAGAGAACATGTTACAATGCATAAAACACATCCAGATTTCCATTCCATTGCATCATTGCATAATCTTTTTTGGGTTCATGTCACTGTTTCCTAAACTTCCTTAGCTATCAGCACAGTCTCTGTTGGAGCAGTTACACTGCCCGTCAAAGCTCTACCACTCCATCCACACCATCGGTGGAGGGCGGTTCCTGCCCCCCCAAATACGCAGAAAACTCCTTCATTATCTGCCTTCATCGTCCAGCACCCAGCGTGGCTGTGAATTGACAATGGGTATTCATAACTAACGTCACCTAAAACCCTCCCCAGGCCCCATAGAGTTTTAACTCAGGGACCAATGACTTACCACAGCCTGTAAGAGAAATCCTAATCTTGGCATTTTGCAAAACTGCCTGCCGATTAGTAAGAGAGAGAAATTTCTGCCCCAAGGGCTGGTCATTCATGGTCCAACACAGCAGCTTCTTTGTAGGACTGCCTGGGTCTGAGGAAACCGGGTTCTCCAGGGACGTGAGAAAAGAGCCCATCTGCCATCTTCCATGGGAAAGATAGAAGGCTTAGGTAAGAGAATTGGGCAGGTATAAATATCTCCAAAGGACAAAAACAAAAACCCAGAGCACCACATGTTAAAATATCCACCATAAGCCTGCTCCAAGGTGGTTTGACGTCCTTCAGATGGAAGAACACACGTGACAACATTTGGGTGACTCCTTGGCTCTGCTGTCACAGGGACCAAACAGAGAAGGAACTAGAATTCGATAGCAACAGATACACTCCTGGAACTGTTCTGAGAGCTTCGTACACTCCTTAATTTAATTTCTATAACATTGCCAAAATCATATTACTGTCTCTGTTGTGCAGGGGAGAAAACTTGGGTGAACAGAAGTTAAACAATTTGCAACAATCACATGTACCGTGTTTCCCCGAAAATAAGACAGGATCTTATATTTATTTTTCCTCAAGAAGACACCCTAGGGCTTATTTTCAGGGGATGTGTTATTATTTTTTTAAGTATGGTACAGCAATCTACACTGATTCAAATACAGTGAAGTCGTCTTCTTCTTCTGGAACATCATCATCACTCTCCAAATCCCAAATTCCTTCCTGAATTCCTTGTGACTCTATTTCCTTTAGAACCACTGGCCCCAATCTCTCATATTGAGCAATAGAGCTCTCATGAGGCAGATGAGAAGGGCTGCTCATCTTCTTTACCGTGAAATGCATGGGTTGTGCAGATGCGCTTCGCAGCTATACCCATCACTAGGTCTTATTTTCAGGGTAGGGCTTCTATTGCCCAAATGCTTAAAAATCCTGCTAGGGCTTATTTTATGAGTACGTCTTATTTTCGGGGAAACACGGTACATGGTAAAGCCAGGTACCCCACCTGTCTGATAACCTGGCCTTGGGTATGACCTTTAGTTCCTTTGTCTTTAAAATAAGGAGCTTGGAGTAAACCGTCTCTGTAGTTTCTTCCAGCTGCTCAAAAAGTGCATGATTCTACGATCATAATTTTAAGGCAGTGTTTACCAAAGCTTACATGAATCATTAGTCCCAAGAGATGTTGAGACAATTTGAAAAACAGGGTTGCCTGGCCAAATAACTTAGAAAAAAAAATGAATACTTTTTTCTCCTCTTACAAGATTCATGATACAAATTAACATATGAAGAATTCTGAGAACTCTTGCTATAAAGGAAAATGGTTTAATTTTCCATGGTGAATATGTACTGATTTTAATGGGATGTGCTTTGGAGGACATGGTTAAAAGGAGTCTGAGACCTTCACTGTCTTCTTGTTTCTTTTGTTTCGGGTTAGCCCTCAAACTTTTTATGTTGTGCTTTCCCAAATCACAATACATATGTGAACATACGTGTGAACATGTGTGTAAGACCTTGGAATTGTATAGTGTCTGCTTTACTCTGACATGTGGAATAGGCATGGAAGGATAAAGACATACGACGTATGATAAAGGTGCATAAATCTATCTACTTATCGTCTCTGTGTATCTTTACCTAGTCATCTCCATCCACCCATCCATCCATCATCTACTGTATCCACCCGCCACCTGCCACCTGTCGTCTCTCCATCAATCTGTCTGTCTCTGCAGATGGAAGATGAGGTCACTGGGGATTGGTCACCAACTCGGCACCGTGGTCTCTTCCTGCGTGGACTGTCAGTCCCTTGGATGATGGGGTGGATCGTGGAGTGCAGGGTGGGGGACGTGAAGTAGCCTAAATGACTTTTTATCCCACGAATCATGATCCATCTTTCTATTTGTGACTGTAGGCTATTGCCTACTATAGTGTTTAAGGAGAGAGAAGAGAAAAGGAAAAAGGAGGGAAAAAGAAGGCGTGGAAGGCATTTAAGGAGAAAGGAGTGTGGAATGCAGGTGGGGGAAAGCAAGGAGGTGCCCCAAAGTTGGGGTGAGTGCGTGAGAGGTGACGGAGCACCCAGGGGTGGAGTGGTCCAGCCACACTGCCCGATCACAAGACCCACCACACACCACGTTTGCAAAGTCACCTGAGGTTTGGCCATTTTTTTTTTTTTTTTTTTTTGGTTTGCTTTTCAATTTCTTTAACCACAAAGATAAGAACACCCTACGGGCTCCTTTGATGAGGGAATGTTGGGGAGGAGGGTGGGACCTTTCCCAAGTTCACCGCCCCCTCCCGCACAGGGAGGACCCTGGCATGCTCCTTAGTGACTGAGCAAAGGAAGTCCTGAGATGTTACTTGTGTAAAATTTGAGACTATATTTTTCCGCCTAATTCCAATTTTAAAGTTTCTTGGGCACAGTAATGAAATAGTATCTCAGAAAAATGTTTAAGAGACCAGATCTTTCCATGACCCTAATTTAAAAATATCAAGTCATATACTGTTTTGTTTCAGCTGCTCTTGCTTTGGAATTTTGGGGAGTGACCTATGACAAATGGGTAAAAACTACAAAGAAATAGTCACATGGCCAGGTCTGACTATTTTTTCTTTCCATTCTACTCAAACTCAGTCATCTACATAGTTAAAAAAAAAATGGGTTCCAAATTATTTCAATTCAATTTTAGTGGCAAAATCATTCTACATAGCAAATATCACTGGCATCTTATTTATTCCATCCCTGAATATATTATATACTATTTATTTTTATTAATATATTTAAAACAATGTATTGTTATTAGCAAAAATAATATAGTAAGTAATAAAACATAATACATGTATTTATAATGACATAAAATAAATATATGTATAACATAAAATAAATATATCATTTATTCTATACTATTATTTATTATATATTCTTATATCACTGAGGTTGTCTCTTATTTATTAGTTGGATTAAGTGCCATGTCTTGTAAAAAGTTTAAGATAAAAAATACATGCTTCATACAAGTAAGTTTTGTAAGGCAATAGATAGTAAGGTTTGGAGAGAGAACTAAAGAGAGTACCCAGAATCCATGCCATCGTGTCACACAGGCTTTGATATTAGAGAACCTCAAATTTGACTCAAAATTTCTAAGCATGTCGAGTAAGAAACACGATGAAATGATGCAGAGGTTCCGTGCGGAGAAAGAAAATCACTCGCTTAGGAGAGACAGACACATCTACTTTGGGTTCACTGGAACGTTTTTCCCGCATGTCTCGGTGAGCAGAACGGCGTGCATCAAAGCAGATGTCACTCATGAGAGCATTCGCACATAACTCAGTTGAGTCTCAGACTTGCAACAAATGCTGTCATTTTACTCTTAAAACGTGTGTGCAAATGTCGGCTCTAGTGTTTTGGGTTTCTTTTGTGTGTGTGTGTGCATCTTTTGTCTCATTTCGAGGCTCTGTCCGTGCCTGTCTGTGGCGTGCTCCAGATTCCGTGGCCTGCTCAGGGGCCCCCACGACAGCTCGTGAGAGTGACCTCGCCACTCTGTCTTGGAGTCATCGTCAGACTCCCGGCCTCGTGGGCGCCGTGGCCACCTCCGCCCCCAGCCCCAGGGGCGTCAGACAGACTCTCCCGTGGTTCGGAGGCTCGGCCGGCCAACGCAGAGGCCGGCATGGCCCGGCGGCGGCGGGAAAAGGGAGGCAGGAGGCGGAGGGATCAGCATGGGGTCCCCTGTCTCTCTCTCTCTCCCCCCCTCTGCAGCCACCTTCACAGAACGGAAGGGGGATGGGGATTGGCTTGGTGGGTTTGGTTAGAGCCGCCCGTGTTGCAACAAACACGTGCGACGCGCCGGTGAGAAAGTTTCAAACCGCAGCAGAGGAAGCCGGGTTGGAGAAGGGGCAGGAGGGGCCCTTCCCTGCGGTCCCTGCCGTGTCCTCGCCAACAGGCCGTGGGGCTCACGCAGGCTCCCCGCTTCCCGCGTCCGCGAAACACGCTGCCGTCTCCGAGCGAAGAAAGTGGCAGATGTTGATAAACAGATGCCTTTCTCCGTCTCAGAACCCACTTCTTCAGACCACCCCAGACCTGTCGCCGACCTGGCCCGGCAAGCTTCCTGTGGCTGGTCGTCAATCAGACCCAGCTTATGTCCGAAATCCCGCACCGATGGGCCACCCCGCTTGGGTGCCCCAGGCCACTGTGTGCGAACCATCACACCATCACACAATCTCACAATCTCACAATCACACCATCACACAATCGCACAATCTCACAATCTCACAATCTCACAATCACACAATCACGCTCCCGCCCATCCCTCGAGGAAGGTGGTTGTATTTCACACGCTGTTAAAAACCCAGAGTGTCAGAGCCGTGTTTTATTACGGCGTCACCGCAGGCAAATACATCACTGTCGGATGCCTTGCTCCAATAAAACCCCTTTATGGGTGATAGATTTTATTTGCGAGTTTATGACAAATATCTGAAACATCAGGCCTTCACGCCGTAATCACCTTTTATGGGCTTCCGCTCTCTCCCGTGCTCAGAACGAACGCGGGCACCTGTGCCTGGGATTCCGAACCGGCTGAGACTTGGATGACGCCTCCTCCCTCCGCCTCGGCACAGTGCTCCCGTTCTCCGGGAGGCACCTTCAGAAAACCCACCTGGCGAGGAGGTAGGCATCTGGGCATGGGGACGCGCTCGCCGTGCTTCCTAAAGATCGCAAGGGGGAAATACCTGTAAAGAGACGCGTCATAAGCGAACGCCCTTTCGTTTGGAGAGATATTCAGACTTTTTTGTTTGTTTGTTTGCTCAAAGACCTATCAGAAAATAAGCAAATTAAAAAAAAAAACTATTAAGAAATTCAATCTTGTTTTTCCTCAAGAATCACGTTGAGACATGTGACGTTGGGAAATCACAATCTGAGCTCGAAGCCATCCTTTCTCCCGGGTAGCCCGCTGCAGGTAGCCTTCGGACACGCCTGCGTGCATTAGGCAGGCATGGCAGGTCCGTCTTCCACGGCTGAACGTGCACAGCCCGGCGTCAACCACAGTCGACAGCCACCGATGAATGGGCACAGCAATGGTAATTAATTGGGCATCCATTCTAATGCTCTTTGAAGAATCAGACGTGTGCTGTGCGGCCATCATTTCAACAGCTTTATGAGTCTGGGTCCTTTTTATTGGTTTTTACTGATTGCTTTTTTCATTATTATTATTATTATTAATGCATTAAACGTAACCCCTAAACGTGAATGTTCCTACGGCTTTTTTTCTAGCTTTGAAGAGCACACTGCCAGCTTGGCAAGGGATGTTGACGTGAAAACAGGCCAGAATCTGCATTAGTGGGATTTGCTGTGTCTCTTTGTTCTGAATGCTGGAGGCTGAGAAATCTGCCATGCACAGGCAGGCTGGAAATGTATTCTGCAACGCGCTTGCTCTGAGAAGTGCTGAGTGAGCGCTACATGTGGCTGGGTGGCCGTTGTGCATTGGCACAGTCGGGGCCATGGAGGAGCAGGTGCGTTTCCACAGGGGAGCAGCCAGGACCCCCCCCCCGGCAGCTGCTAACGGCTGGTGGGGTCTCTGAGACCTCCACGACGAGGACCGTCTTTCCGTGCCGGGGTGGAGTTGGGTCCCAGACGGCCGAGAGTGGAGAGAGCCATGCTTCCTCCTTTCCTTTCCTTTCTCGCTGGAAGTGTAGGCCAATGGCCAGTGCGGCAGACACTGTCATAGATGTCACTGGGTTTCTCTCCAAAGCAGACCCCGGGCACGCTGTGGATCCCATCCGGGAAGCTCACTCTGTGGACTCTGATGGGGGGTTTCCTCGTGGGTGCTTCAGTGCCCCAGCTCCTGGCCTTGGCCTTAGCCTTGGCCTTGGCCACGCCCGGTTCTAGGGGCCTGTTTCTGCAGCTGTGGTCTACCTGCCACCGCAGAATGAGCCCCAGAGTTTATTTTTGCAGCTTTCTAGGCTTAGAGAGTGCGGTGGTGTCGCCAGGAAAGAGGACATTCTATTCTCCCCATTAACCACTTCGGCACGGCGCTCACCGGCTGCGACACCTCGCCCTCAGCCGGCACTCACAGTCTGCACGGTAGTCTGTGCTGTGCATGGACGATGTGTCCGTTCTGCTCTTGTGTGATGAGGAAAGCTTGAAAGCACTGAGAGCTCGTTTTACTTTACGGGCAGCTTTACTTGTCATGTAAATATCAGAATAGGTAACACAGACATGTATGTTTTCATTACGTTATTTTTCAATGTTCACAATTTTACTTTGATACGTGAAAAATTAGAAAAGCCGTATCACGGCTGTCGGCTACAGTCGCCTCGCGCGTTCGTGTGTGGCTGTCGGCTATGGGTGATGTTCAGGTGACGTCGAGAAATCACAATTTGAGCTCGAAGCCGTCCTTCCTCCTGGGTAGCCGGCTGCAG
>VSMD01000749.1:0-42242 GCA_008750895.1 Mirza zaza
CCCTCTACTGAAAAGAAAGCATGGGAACAATGTAATCCTAATCATCAGGCACTTTATCAGTCCCTATACCTCTCAGAAAAACAGTTCTTTTATTCCTCTAAGAAGATATAATGCAGGTACTTATGAGCATTAAATAGACTTGATTATATAACAACCACGCAATGCATATTCTTATATACTGACTCTAATACAGCCAAATGTGAATGAATCCTTTTCTCTGTGAATTTTCAAATATTTATTTTCCTTAAATCCCTAGAATTGTTGAAAGATAGTTTGAAGCAAAGCATAACACATGGTGTGGAGTGTTCTTCTAGGCTTTTAACCCTGCAGTTCTTATTCTTAAACTCTTTAAAGTCTGTAGGGATTGTTGGTAAGTGTATTGCCACTGTTGGTCTGCAGAAAACATTACTCTCATTTTATAAAATGACATCTATATCTAGAGTGCCAATTTTTGCTATTATGAGAAAAGCCATATACCCAAATTTCATGGCAAGGAATTAACTCATGCTGAAATAGTGAGTCAGCAGTTTTGAACTTGTACAAAACTCACATTTCAACGTCTAAGCTGATGTGGTGTTTTTGTTATATTTAATATTATTCACGGAGCAGAAGTTAGTGATAACAATATTAACAAAAGGAATCAAAGTCCCCAAACTGAGCTGATATTCCCTCTTTTTTTGCAAGACTCGGAATGAATTCCGTCTGCAGCATTTCTCCCTCACCCCCACACTCACTGGCGCTCCTGTTTACCCCAGGGGGTGGTGACTGCACAGAGCTGGCATTCTACATGACAGATTTTGAATAGCTTCTCCATCACTCTCCATGTCACTGCAGACTCAGGAAATTTTTCTAGTCTCAGAATTTGTGGAGTTGTCACAATGAGTGTATTTCTACCAAGTGTGAAAACATTGGTTTGTAGAATGTAAAGGAACTTTTAATGTAATAGGTTTCTACTATCATAAGTTGATTCTATTAATAGATCCTATAATTAAATTGTAATTGTAAATAGAGTTGGCCTTGTGTGTGTCCACTTGACTTTTTCTATTATGTCTGTTATTGGCCTGTTTTCATCATATGGATTTGAGAGAAGAACATCATTACATCCACCACTTATCAGGAAGGTGCCAGATAGCAGTACAAATGGACAACTGGATTTTTTTTTTTTTGCAAAGGCCAGGAAATAGCGTTTTTAAAATTGATTCTGACATATGATAGGAGTAAAATGTCTTATCCCTCTGGGCTGTCTTTCCAGTGATTGAAAATGAGACTTCTTCATCAATACTTCTCCTGTCATAGGCTAATCTGATTTTATTAGACTTGCTACATGTAATTTTAATCAGCAATACGAAGCAAGTTACAGTAATCCCAACATACCAGCCATACTTTAGTAATATTTAAATATGTAAGCATTCATAGCATGATGAGGTTATTAAATTAACATATCTATTAATATATATAAATATGGAACATAATATAACTTCCTATATTAAGTTGAATCACATGCTTAAAATCAACTTCCTTTGGTGTCAGCACATTAATCCCATTAATGTTCAATACTAACAAACTTTTAAAAATATATATTTTCTAAATTTAGCCTTGAGTTGTTTTTACCCCAAACTCAGAGAATAAGTTTCTGAATACTCCTGTTAAATGTTAACAGGAGACCATCTGGTGTGTTGACCAGTCTCTGACCCAACAAACCTCATAATGATGGGTCTCCAAATGCCATTCTGGCATGCATTCAGTAATGAATACATCTAAAAGTCTCCAAAATCATTCACTAACTTACACTTTCACAACTTTCCTCTACTTATTAAAGGAATCCTCAGACACTAGAATTTTATTTTCTAACTCAACATGCAAATATCATAATACATGCATGCACAAATTTTCTTAATTGTCAAAACAATAATGGTAATTACCACATCCTAAACCTAGAAAAAATTTCCTTTAATCCTATCGCCTAGGACACAATACTTCAGATAAAATCTGAAGCATAATTGTCTAAGTAATCTATAACAAACAGGTGCGATAGATTTGCAGCAACTATCTCTATCCAAGTCTATCGTCACTCTTTATTTTTGTTCATTTTTGTTCATTTTTTATTTCAGCATATTATGGGGATACAAATGTTTAGGTTACGTATAATGCCCTTGTGCCCCCACAACCCCAGTCAGAGCTTCAAGCATGTCCATCCCCCAGATGGTGCTCATTGCACTAATTATGTATGCATATTCCCATCCCCTCCTCTACCCTCCCATCTGCCTGAGACCCAATGAATGCTATTCCTATCTGTGCACTTAGGTGTCGATCAGTTAAAACCAATTTGATGGTGAATACATGTGGTGCTTATTTTTCCATTCCTTGGGATACTTCACTTAGTAGAATGGATTCCAGCTCTATCCAAGAAAATACAAAAGGTGCTATATCACCATTGTTTCTTGTGGCTGAATAGTACTCCATGGTATACATGTGCCATATTTTATTAATCCACTCATGTATTGATGGGTACTTGGATTGTTTCCATATCTTTGCAATTGTGAACTCTGATGCTATAAACAGTGTAAATTTATTGAATTTACTTATTTTCTTCTCACCAGGGTCTTATAAAAACCTAACTCATGATTACTGACAAGGTAAGTGGCACACTCTTTCCTTCAGCAATGTACTACCTCAGTGGAAAGACTAGAGTTCCATATTTGAAAAGAATTTGATTAAAAAATGATACACGACACAGAGAGCTAAAACACATTGAACCAGTAATAATAAGTGCAAAATGAGGTAAAAATAAAAACAAAAGATCAATCATATCGGAAGATGTGATTTAGAATCATTCTTGTTCCTTTATGGCTTTGGAAGACACAAGGAAAGATGGGGAAGGAGGCATCTGCAGAAACAGCCAGATCCGCCAACCACGGAGAGCCCAGCGGGCGGCAGAGGTCCCGCCCCCATCAGGAGGGGACAAACCTGAGCCCTGCTCCTGCGTGAGCCAGAAACTTCTCTTTTCTATGAAAAACATACCCTTAATCTTACAACTAATATTAATCCATGGATTTGTCTATATGTTTTTAACATAAATAGGCCTATTCTATTAGAAATTGATCACTAATTCAATTTTTCAGTTAAACTGGACATTACTTCTAAGAAGTTTTTTGCATTGATTCGTGTTATCCATCCGGCAAATAGAATATGAACTGTTAGCTGGGATTAAATTTAATTAAATTCATAATTTCTCTTTAAAATTTCTCTAGTAGGTTCGAAGACTATTGGATTTTAGTCTCAGAAGATATGTCTTTGCCTGTCATCTCTTTCAATGAAGACAGCTGGGATTTGATAGTTACTTAGATTTCAGTAGTTTCTCTGGATTGATAATACTTTTCAAATTGTTTTCAAAATTAAGCTATAATTTGTCTCCTATGTTGTGAACCTCATTGATCCCTGTCATTGTCACTTTACATATCAATTATAATTAAATGTCAGGATATCCTAAGCTAAACTCAAACCCTTAGTTTGTGCTTAATTATAGATGGTACATCCAAACAGGAATATTATCCTAACAACACTAGCTAAATGGCATAATAAGATCATGAATTCCCATTGTTAGATAAACATTCGTTGTTATTATTATTTTGTAATGTAACTTACATACAATTATTTTGTACTAAAGTGTCAATATAAATAAAAAGGAAAAATAATAAGACTTCCTCACATTCTGATATGTCATACACCATGATATGGTTAATTTTGTCGTGTTTTTGCTTTATTAGTGGTAGCAAATCAAAGCACATGCAGAAAAGGAAAATGTATTTTTCTCTGTGCCCCCTGTCTATCCTTCAGTCAGCAGTACCCAATATTAAAATATTTCAGGTGTCCTTCCACATACAATTTTTCCTATATTGATACACATACATGAAACATACATACATAAATATTAAAAGCATCCTGTAATATGGCCCCGTTCATTTTAAGAAAACAAAAAATGTTGATTCATTGTAATATGAAGTAGTATTTGAAAGCTATATAAACTTTGATCGATTTACAAAATTATTTGGTTAGGTAGAACAAAAGGCACTATCAAATGTTATATTTAATATGATTTTAATTGTTTTTAAGCAAAAAGAATGGACACGATATTTTAATTTTTATTAAAAAAATTACAACTTCAAAATCTGAAGAATACTGTCTTCCAAAACTCTCAGCTGATTGTTCTATTTTTCTTTTGTGACGTACACTCATGCCGTGATTGAGAGAAACCTGGTTGTTCCTGTCCAGGGAAGACGTGGCCCAGGGACAAGTGCCCTCCTGCTGATACGGAAAATGTCGGGCACCGGGCCCAGCCGCCTCCCAGTTGCTCTGCATCTCTGCGGGCCAGCGCTGTGCGTGGCCGGTAGGAGGGCACGCTGCTGGGGCTGCCCCACAGCACACAGCCACCAGGCCTGCGCCCTGGCCCTGCGTGCCGGAATGCCCCAGGGCCCCAAGCCGCTGCCTGTTTTCAGCCACGCTGCTTGCGTGATCCTGATTGGATAATTTTTGAATCCCGCTGTTGTTGATTGGATGTTAAAGCTTGATGTTGGCTGGATGCTTTTTGAGCCCTACCAAGAGTATAAAAGCAGGAGGAGACCAAGGAAGGGGGTGGAAGGGGTAGAAGATCGGAGGACGGGAAGAGAGCTGTAACACTAGGTGTGCTGAGCCTGCTGTGGAAGAATAAAGGCTGTTCTCCGACTCGGTTCTTTCCGTCAAGAGCTGTAGCACTAGCTGTACACATTGCCGCAACACTGCAGCCGGTGCAGTGGACCAGCTGGCCGCCAGCCCCTCCTCAGGGCGATGGGACCCCGCCGTTGGGCCACAGACGGTACCAGAGCAAGTCCCTGCTGCCTCCTGAGTTCCAGAATGGGAAGATGAACACAGATTTCCTTTCCTTTGGGTTCAAAACCACTGGCAACGCCACTAATGGCGTCCAAGGCAGCCTTGAGACACGCAGGTGGCTCGTGTGGGGACAGCTTCCCCGAGGGCGACAGCACTCTCCTGTGTGCTCAGCTTTGCAGGCACGAGTGCGGAGCCCACCCCACTGGCAAGCTGTTTACTTTGCTATTATCTATTTGCAGGTCAATTTCATTTTTAAAAAAGTCCCATACATTTAGAGGGTACAGTGGTTTTCTTGTTACATGTGTAGTGGTGAAGTCAGGGCTTTCAGTGTACCCGTCACCCCAATAGTGCATGTTGTACCCCATGGGTAATTTTTATCCCTCACCCCCTCCCACCCTCCCCCTTCTGAGTCTCCCAACTCCGTGATAGCACTCTGTATGCCCTGAATACACAGAGTGTAACTCTCGCTTGTGAGTGAGAGCATGCAGTATTTGTTTTTCCATTCCTGAGATACTTCACTTACGATAATGGCCTACAGTTTCATCCATGTTGCTACAAAAGACATTGTTTCTTTCTTTCTTATGGCCTTGTAGTTCTCCATGGAATATGTATATCACATTTTCTTTACCCACTCGTGTTAGTGGGCACTTAGGTTGATCCATATCTTTGCAATTGTGAATTGTGTTGCAATGTTTATTTTAAGTGTCAAAGACTAGGGTGAACAAATGAAAAGACTTTGCCAGAGCCCAAATCAAACTGTTACCCAGAGATATGGTAAGAAATCAGGTCAGGCCAATTTTATTGCCCAAATAACACCAAGGAAATTACCTGGATCAGAAAACAGGAAACAGTAGATTGTGCACAGATGATATTTTCTTGACCCCAATTTTCCTAGGACCTAGAAAATACAAAACACATGTATCCTTCCATTTCCAATCCATCCTACCATCCAGTCCAAATTGGTTTTCTAGCTTTTTTACTAGTCCACATAAAAATGGAGACAAAATAGGATTTTGATTTGAAACTCTAATTGAAAGTAAAGTATATATTTCATTCTTTCAAAAGTTTGATGATAAAATACTTTAGATTATTTTCAGATAAACTCATAGAAATTTATGCATATGCCAGAAAACATTTCCCTCCCCCAAATTGGTATGAGGTATGCTGTCGCCTATATATAAGTTTTAGGTAATTTGTATCAGTGCTACTTCCATTCCTTTTGAGTTTGCTTTTATTGCTCAATAACTAATCACAAGAGTATAATTTGGTAAGACAGTCCTATTTGAAAGAAATGCAGACACAGACTACTTCACTGAGAAATCTCCATTCAGGTGTTAGGATGTTGTCACCCTTATACACATGGAGATTTCCTTCTAGAAATGTCTACTGAATGGCCCCTGTGCTTGTTGGGGATGACTGGACTTGTGAAGATGTGTAGTTGTCTACACTTGGATAAGGACGGTGATATATATGCATACTGCAAAGACGTATGAAAATGCATGGCAGGGCCCACAGAATCAGTACAGGAAATAAAACATAAGCAGTTTAGAGGCAGAAGAAGAGTTGCTTCCAAATGGAGGCTATGGGGAGAGGCATCGTTGAAAGGCCGGTCACCGTTATGGACACAGGCCCAAATTGCTTTGTGGCTGCATCCCCTAATTCTCTGACAGAACAGTTCTGAGAACATTCCAGCCAGAACTTCTATTCAGTTTGGTCAGCCTGCTCTTACAACACAGCTGCTCGAAGGAAGCGAATGGCGCCTTTGAGTCCCTGCCAGCTGTGCTGCCTCGTGGACAAACTGTGTCTGATCTGCTCCATTCTACAGCACTTTGCGAATTTGAGGATTTTCCCCCCACAGAGTATATACAGACATAACTTTGGTGAACAAGCTGCATGCTAGAAATGTGAATTAACTATCTCATACCACTGTAGCCCATTGTAATAGATAAACAAAATACTTAGCATGTTTCTCATGGGGAAGTATTATAGATGTTTTCCCTAGTTTATGAATTCTTAGAGAGCATGGGTTCTCTATCTTTCTATCCGTATCACATATTACTTGTGTGCCCAGAGAACGTCTGCCTGATGCATGCTCAGCAGGTATGGAGTGATTATGTTGCAGCGTCTGTGGAATCCTGCGTCTCCACACTAAGTCTGATACTGTTCTACAGAGAGATATTTCTCCTACAAGAGATTTCCATTTCTCAAATTTGATAGAATCCCTATCATTCATTAGGGGATATAATGCTCATGTCTTTACTTATGGTTAAAACGGACCCCTATCTGGAACCGGATGAATGCAGGGAAAGAAAGCGTTGCCCAGGCAACAGAGCTGCCGCATTTGAATGGCTTTCCTTATTAGCACAATAGAAGTTAAAAGAGATAATGTGCGAGGAATTGCGGAGTTTGTATGAATAAATCTGTGATGAGGAGAATAGGAGAAAAACCAGTACTTCTGAGTGAAGGATGTAAAATTTCTGCACTGTTCTCATGGTCGTCAGAATGTATGATAATACATTCATATTCATTAAAATTGGTATTGAAATTTCTGAAGAAATTCAGGAGTTTACTGCAGGGCACGTGTCACAGCCTGTTATTTATTTTTTCCTTGTTTATTATATATTTCTCCTTTAGAAAATGTAAGCATCTTTAGAGGAGAAGCCTGTTGCTCTCGCTCGAGGCAGTCTATTCTTGTGCTAGAAATTCAGGAGACACAAAATAATGGGAAAATACATTTTGAAACTGGATGTCAGACACTGTCCAGTGTATACATTAAGACAAAACGATTTTATATTTGTAATTGCAATATTTCTTTTAACAACAAAACACTTTCAAACAATGTTTGATATCCCTCTTTTAAAAAGAATGGTAGGTGGAATCTTATAGCTTATTTTATTGATAATTGTTTCATTTCTGTTGGAATTGTCTTAGCTGAGAAGTAGTAATGCATACGCGACAGTTCTGAATGAAATTACTCGTCTTGGAATCCCTGGTCCGATGTTAATAGTTTTGTTATTTTATTAGTGTAATGGGATAAAAATTCAGTGACCACATGGTGTTGCTGCCAGTATTAAAAGAGACAACGCATTAAAGAATTAATGCAATGTGTGGCACAGTAAGTACACAATGCTAACCATTATTATCAATTGAATATAATCATGTAAAGGAAATGAAGTATAATATTTCTGACAAAGATCTTACTAAAATCATTTCAAATGCCACCTTTTGTTTATGTAGGGTGCACATAAGGTATTGAGTAAAAATGCTTTCTCTAACATTTTCCTTATTAAGTCAAACAGACTTATAGTCTCCTGATGGTGCTAAACAATAAATTCCCATATTTCTTTACACTAAGTTATGAACTTTATCTGAATATCACCATTTTATAATTTTTAAAAATCCTCATGCATAGCTTCTAGAGCCAGCAATTTTTTTTGTGATTATATCATATTACATATTTTTGGTCTGATTTTCTATGACTCTGTTTCCCCACTTAGTATTGTTAAATGACATTGGTTCTAAAATATTACACTTGAAAGAAGTAATCATAAAATATCAGTGCATGCAGTGTATTCATTGCAGAAGTGTTCTATACTACAAATAGTACCTAGAATGATACATGACTTAGCTAAGAATAAAGTTAATTAGTTACTATGCACACTTAGGTCCAGTTTCTAATCTGGTTCATTTTTTACCTTGCCACTTTTAAGAATTAAAGTACAAAAAAATTAATCTTGTTTTTAAAATTTGTTGGTATTACTGCAATACTTTTTTGAGATATTTGAAGAAATACTCGAGCATAACAAACTTAGTGGAGAGAATCACTGTGTTTTTAATCTTATTTGGACTCTTTACCAATGAATGGGGTTGCCATTAAAATATTTATATTTGCATATAGTATTAAATACATTCATTTTAAATAGATTTATTTTTAACAAATTTATTATCACATTTATGTAATTCCTAGGTTAATATTTTACACAAAATGCATTTGCAGTTTACTTGGAAAATATCTAGGCCAGACAAGTCTCTGGCAAGGGACAGACAGATTGGAAGGAAAAGATAGAAAAATACTATCAGGTTGAGCCACTCTGAGCATAATTCATGCTCAGATAACTCTGTGTTGACTTCAGTTCATTTTGATGCCACATTCACTGGACAACAAAAGATATATACTGTACCTCTAGTACAGACTGAGGTATGGTGGAGATAACATGAAATAGAAAAGTATTAGTAATTAAAAGCTTTTCACTTGAAGACAATAAATCTCACAAATATCTATAGAGGGATGTAAGATGACTAGTTTATTAACCACCCAAACTTGAGGAAATTGAACATTCCTATTCTCCATTCTAATGCATTAGTAAAATGTTGACTTTAGATTAAATTGTGTCTGCACACAAAATGCATCTACTCAATTTTGAGGGGAACACCCTGTGCATTTTTCATGACCTTATAAAATGGAAAGGTCCTGAAGGTAGAGCTGCCCTTTACAGAGCTCATCAATAACAGCAGAACTTTTTAGGTTGCAAAATTATACATTTGCTACAAAATTGTGTTGACATTGCCTATCATTCTACATTCCTTTTATAAGTCCTTAATTTTTAAACTAAAAGTGTTACATTACTCTTGAATGTAGATATAATAATATTTTATTACAAACACACACACATATAGATACATATTTTAAATCTACCAAGTAGCGTGATAAGAAAAGTCCAATGGATGAACTTCTATATTAATTCTAGAATGAGCCTCTGTCTCCGGACCCAAGACCCAGTAGAAAAGCCCAATTAAGAGTGACACACTTTATATTTTTACTGCATGGTTTTCTGCACACAAAGTAAAAACATAAAGCAAAGAGCCTGAATGCCACTACTAAAAACAGTGGGCTTCTTGTTTTAGCCCTGATGTGCAAAGAACTTAGAAATAGTTACTCCTATACTTAACACAAGAAAAAAACTGAACACACTGAAACACAATGACTTTTATGGGACTCGTTAGAGAACTGAGGTCTCAGGACAAAGTGCCATCCTGAAACTCGAACAAGCAGGTGAGTACAGAGAAACAGCTGAGATCAGATTACCTGGGAGATAGGTTGCTGGACCCACAAACTCAACTCTTCCGGTAAATGTGGACAGCGTGGAGGAACAGAAGGGTAACGTGAACAGAAAAACAGAGACTTTAAGAAAAGAATCAAGGGCAATGATAGAATTGAAAGTCCTGGCACAGAAATATGCCTTTGATGGAATTATCAGAAGCTTGGACATGGCAAAGGAAAGATGACGTGAGGTTAATGGGAACTTCCCAAATTGAAATACAAAAAGAAAGGAAAAAGAAGAAAGAAGAAAAAAGAAAAAAGAAGGAGAAGAAGGAAGAAGAAGAAATAATAATAACAACAATAATGATAATAATCCAAGAACCATCATGGAATGAGTTCAAAGGTGTCACATATGTGCAATGGGAATAGCAATAAAAAAGAAAGAGGGAATTGAGAAGTATTTGAAGTAATAGTTGCTGAGAACTTTCTGAAATTAATGACACAGAAACTACAGACCCAGGATGCTCAGAGAACATAAAGCAGGATAAATATCCAAAAAAGAAAAGAAAAGAAAAGAAAAGAAAAGAAAAGGAAAGGAAAGAAGGAAGGAAAGGAAAGGAAGGAAGGAAGGAAGGAAGGAAGGAAGGAAGGAAGGAAGGAAGGAAGAAAGAAAGGAAAGAAAGAAAGAAAGAAAGAAAGAAAGAAAGAAAGAAAGAAAGAAAGAAAGAAAGAAAGAAAGAGAAAGAAAGAAAGAGAAAATCTTGAAAGATATCATCAATAGGAGGTGGGGGAACTCCTTACCTACAGAGGAACAAGGCTAAATGTTGTTTTGGCTCTCTCATCCAAATTAAATTAAAACTCATTTTCATAGATAATGCTACACTTAATTGTTTATATCAGCTTATTTATCATTGCCCGAAATTGGAAACAATCAAAATGTCCTTCAATAGGTGAGTGGATAAAAAACTGTGGTTCAACTGCACAATGAGACAGTATTCAGTAATGAAAAGAAATGGACTATCAAGCTCTAAAAGGCCTTGAGGAAGCACATTATATTGGTAAGTGAAAAAAGCCAGTCTAAAAAGGCTATCTATGGTATGATTCCAATTATATAACATACTGAAAAAGCAAAGATACAGAGATGATAGAAGATCAATAATTCCAAGAGAAGAAGGGAGGGTAGGAGGGCAGGAGGAGCAAAGCACAGATTATTTAAAACACTAAAACTGTTCTGTGTGATGTGTGGTGCTGTAATTGTGGGTACATGACCCCATCCATTTTTCAAAAAACCACAGGAGTTACAGAACACAAAGTAAACCTTAATGCATGCAAATTGAAGAAACTGCTTAGGAGAATGCGGGCCCCCAGGAAAGAATTCAGAATCTAACTGTATCACTCATGTATGAAACCTCCAACATCACCAAGGGGGTTGGAGAGAAGAAATGCTGACTCAAATAACTTTGGAAAGGAGTAGACTCTGTAAGATTAGCTGCAAAAAGCACTACACATGAGCACTGTACTCTAGTCGATAAAGGTGTGTCCCATGGTGTACAGGTTAACAGCCCTGATATTACTATACTTGTATTCTAGAATTGGATATTTCAGAAAATGGATGCCTGATGGTGGGAGCCAAGTTTCCCAGAGTGAAAATTTACAGATGAGGAGGAAGCTAAAATGACCTGTGTAGTAACAGATTAGAGTGATACTCATTAGCGTCAGCTCATGTTTAGCATAATATAGACACAGATGGATACATAGAGAAGCATTTATAGATATCTGTTTAAAAACAAGTTAGTATGCACACACACATTTCCTTGCTCTGTTGGCTGAGAGAGCCTAAGAGAAAGGACACCAAATAGTGATGAGGACACATGACGCTCATTTCTAGTACTGTCACTCAGTAAAAGGAACCAGGGACCCTTAGAGAAAATGGCTGATTCTAGAGTTCATACAGAAAATACACAAGATGTTCCTGGAGTATCTCGTAGTGCTAGAAACTAAGGTAGTGCCCCCAAACAAATAAATTTCAAAAATTCACCACGATGGTGACTGTGAAAGAAGTAGAGGAGCCCTCTTGAAAGAGCTCCCAGCGTCCAGAGTGGAACCATTTCAGCAACAAAATAAATGAATTGCTATTATATTAGAACCCAAAGTATAAAATAAATATCCATGAATCCATACTGCTATAAAATGTTGAATAAATTAGTAAATAGAAGAGAAATGACAAATCTAAGCATAAAAATTATAATCATTTTTGAAGATACTCAAAGTAAAACAGAGCATACACCCCCCTCCCCAAGTGTGGGCTGCACATGGCAGCATGGAAAGAAGCCAGAGTAACTTTACTATGCAGAAACCACTTTTGCAAGGTGATCAAAGTCAACATTAACATCATAAATCATATGATATTATGTGCTCTCCATATGACACAATGCAAATGGCACTTACATTTGTTACCTTCCTTACAAGAACCAAGTATAATTATGAGAAAAGCGTCATTAAAATCTCAATTGAGGGGTATCCTATAAAATACTTGGCCAGTACTCCTCAAAACCATCAAGGTCATCAAAAACAAGTGAAATTTCAGAAACTGTCACAGCCCAGAAGAGTCTAAAGAAGCATAATGATTAAAAGTAATATGGTGACCTTAATGAGGTCTTGGAATAGAAAAATAGCATTAGGTATAAACTATGCACTACAGTTAATAATGATGTATTAATATTGGTTTATTAGTTGTAACAAATATCCCACACTAATAGAACATGTTAATATAGAAAATTATATGGGTAATATGTGGGGACTCTTTGTACTATCCTTTCAATTTTTCTGTAAAAATGTTTTAAATATTAAACTCTATTTTAAAGTTATAACAAAAGGAATGAAGGGCCGTCATGCGTGTTTCCCCAGCATGGGCCCACTTTTCTGTTTCATTTTGAACAGTGGTCCTTTTTTATGTGCATGATTGGAAATAAACTCAGATAAATGGCTAGTACTCACTCACTCTTTAGATACTCCAAAGAGCCCTTCAAAGATGGAGTAAAGCATAACTCAGTCCCATAACTCACAATTATAATATTAGAAAATGTACAAGATAAGAAAAACCCTAACCTGAGCAGCACTCACTTTTCCACCTAATTCTAAATTTAGAGCATTTATCCTAAATTATATTTGCAATGAAATCCATTTGTTTTCAATTTTTAAGGAAAAAGAGAAATTTTAGTTCTTTTATTATATTATTCAGCCTTTATTATAACAAAATATCACATAAGTTCCTGGGCCTGATACAGAAATGAGAAAACTTTGAACTCCATTATTAATTTATTGTCTGACCTTGGGCAAATGGCTATAAGGCATATGCTAACAGTTTGAAGCTGCTAGTTTTTATCTTGAGAAGGAATTGACGATATATATATATATATATATATATATATATATTTTAAGCATTATAATCAGTATACCTCAAGGTAGGTCATGGTGTTAAAAAATGTTCTAAGGTTTAAAATAAAAAGTCAAAAGATAGTGAATGAGAAAGCTACTTGTCAAAATGAGCTCTTCCTCTGATTTATGGAAATAAATTAACATTTATACGTACCATATCCCCAGTGGTAGTTCCTGTAAAGAATGAAGTAGACTATTCATAATAAATGCACTCCTCTTAGATTTTGGAGTTTTTGTTGGTTTGTTTTGCTTTTTCTAGTCTTAGTTTGCCTTAAATATCATCGACGCATAGTATTAAATATTGCATGGATCATTCCCTTCCTTTCTCAGAGGCCTACTTGTTTTTATTTTTCTCGATTCATCCTGAAATTGCCTTTCTGGTGCCTTTCATCAGTCGAGATATTCTTGCCTACGCGCTTTCGGTACTTGCCACGATGCTGGCTTCGGCTGACTCTGGACTGCCCGCAGCACCGAGCAGGGGCCGGGTTTACGGGCCGCTTGCGCAGCAGACGCCTGGGCAGCGCAGGGCGGATCTGGAGAGGACGCAGACTGCACGCCTAGCCGCGCACCGTTTCTTCTCACTGCCCTGAACAAACGCGCCCCTGAGGGAGCCGGTGCTCCAGGAAGGGTCCCAAGCGGCTAAGCCTCGCGGAGGCCGGCCGACCGGGCGTCACACAGTGCTCTGTGCCCGGAACCCCCGCGCCCATTCATCCCCGGGACTTCGGAGCTCACCTGAGCCAACCAATCAGAGCTCAGCTGCATCACCCAAACAAGCCTCCGCCACGTTGACCAATCAGAACCCAGCTGCTTTGGCCAATCGGCACTAAGCAAGTTTCGATTCCTCATGCGCATAAACGCACTCTGTGGGGAGCCTGGGGTGGGAGCGTTGCTGGGGAGCCTGCGCCCTCGTCTCAGATCCCCGCCGTCCCACAGTTTGCAAGCGCTTCGCGGGAATGAAGCCTCTTCCTTCCAAATTCCTTCTCAGAGAAGCCTCGTTCACACTGCGTTTCCCGTGTTTTAGCCCCGTCTCAGGACTGAGACTCACGTGGTGATGCCGTAATTTGAGGAACACAAGGATGCTTCCATGACCGTTTATCTCCTCCGTAGTCCAAGTCATTGTGCCCTTGGATTTTCCGGTGTCTTAATCTTGAGGAGGCTCAAATGTTTTATCAAAGGGATTAATAGTATAGTGATTAAGTGAAGGCACTTTAAAGCTAAATTGTCTGAATTAGAGTGCCTCTTAAGGCACTCCCTCGATGTGACCCTGGGCAAATTATTTTCATCTTGATGGCTTGGTTTCCTCAGTGTAAGGTGAAGATACTAATGGGGCTTAATTAACAGGGATGTTTGCAGATTCAATGAGTAAATGCATGTAAAGTGCTTAGTACAGCACCTGACATGCAGCAGGTGTTAGGGAAAGACTTGCTTTCATTATGTCCCATGTGTACACTTTTCTAATACATCCATGGAGGCAAACAAAGGTAAGTGTTTGTATCATTCTGACTCTCAAAAGAAAACCCAATTTATTGGGGGAATGGTAACGCAAAAAGAAGTAATTGCATTAATTGCCTATCATTCTATTTATTAGTCACCAAAACCCTCTCGCTAAAATACACACCAGCAATACAGATTCCCCTAATCGTCTTTCTCCATGTAATCCACTTCAAGATCAATGTTTTCCACAAATGCAAGTCACTGATGAAACTTAAATCACATGGAATAAATCTGGGAGCTCTGTGTAGCTTTGCACCCTCCGCTATGTGAGGAAGCACACTGAAAGGAGACTGGAGCGGGTGTTGGCCCATCCCCTCATTCCAGATAGGTAAGAATACCATGCCCCACCTTAGGGAAGCTGGTGACTGCAGGAAGCCTTGTGAGGGTTTCCCAGACCCTGCGGTCATGCGTGGGCTGGCCCCCCTGCCTGTGTCTCTCAAGGTTGTCGCAATAGAATCTCTGGCTCAGGTCCTCATTGGTTGACTTGCTTCCTTTGAGTACATTAGATGTTGAGTCCTACCTAACCCGTTGTGTTTCAACAGTTTTATCTAATTAAATAAAGCAAAGTGATTTTTATAAACACTAAAAAGAAAAAAAAAAAATTTACAGAATAGAAGAAAGTGTCTTAATGCATTCCAAACCTAACCTGATTACTTTTAGTTTTGACTTGCCAGATGAGAAGATCCTAAGCTTATATAATACGAGTGCTCTCTGTAAGCATTTCATATGCATTTTCACCAAAAAAAAGAGGAAAGAATTTTTCCAGAATCACAATGAACAGGTGGTGGGAATGGAACTTTAATTAAGCTAGTTCAGCTGTGAAGCCTCTTTACTTCACCGCCATACCATAGATCCTGCGTGAAAGATCTGATCTTGCTCATGACATGACTCCAAAAAAGTCCTAGGTTGCCATAAATTATCATAGAAACACACTTTGATTCCTTATTCCATGAGTTGCAGCATTAATAGCTGTTTTTACTGCTGTTTGAACATAAAGTTCTACAATGCATCAATTGTTAAAGGAAAATATGACATTTTAAAGAAAGAAATGGCTGCTTTACTGTATTTTACACATGATGATAATTCTGGCTATAATTCTGCCTCCTTTCTATTTGAATACTTCCTTGATGTCTGCCATCTGTCACAAAGGTAAGTTATCAGGTTTGAGGAGCAGACTGGGCTCTGCAGCTGCCTGAAGACTGTTGTCGAGGCTGGAGAAAATCTAATTCAAGTGTTACTTGCCCCATGTTGCTTCGCAAAATGATTTCCTGTGCCATTTCCAGAGAACTAGTGAGCAGCAGCTCAGACTGACAGCGTGGCATGATAAAACCAGAGCCTGAAAAACAACTGCTGGCAGGAGGAGCTGCCAGAGTGCGTTTGTTTCCTCCTCCTCCCACTCTCAGTGCTGGCGGATTGGACCCAGGAGGCTGCTTCCTCCTGGCTGGCTCTCTCCAGGCTGTTTCTTTCTAAGATGGGAAGTCAGGCACTGGCCTGGGACTTGCCTGGTGGAGACCCGGCAAACGGGAGAGTTCTCCACATATGCTGTGGGGCCCACACTGCTACCTGATGAGGGGCTGGTTCTGAACAGAAGACAAATGTGCAGGCATGCTGCAAAACAGAAATAAATATGGTAGGGCACTGGACACCAAGGGAACACAAGAGAGAGATTTAAGACAGTCCAATTTATAAGTGGCAACAGAAAGTGCAATAAATATGCCAGTAAAAATGATGGAAAAAATGGATGCTTTAGCAGATGGCATTAGGAAATTTTTTACTATCAAGGGAAAAAAAGATCAAAATGTATCCCTGCATAACACTATGTTCAAAGTGAAATCAGGTGCACTGAAAACCTAAATGTGGAAGGTAAAAGTGGTAAAGATAAGAGGAGATAAAAAGTAGAATATCTTTATTGGTAGTGTGGGTTTGGCTCCCCATTCTGGAGAATAATTTGGCAACACAAAATCTAATTAAGGCTGTGCAAATCTTAAGAGGTGGAACTGCAGATAAATACTTGAAGATGCTTTCACATGGACGCTGTGCAAGGACGTTTATCCCAGAGTTACCCTGTGGTGGTAAGATGCCAGAAACATTCCAGCGGTCAAACTCTGGGGAATAATTTGGAGAAATTAAAAGATATAGATGAGGCATCTGTATTAACACAGACAAGTCTTATGAAATAAAATGCTGAGTAAAAATAAAGCAGAGTAAGAAAGAATTTGAGTACAATAACCTATCCAATCTTAAAATGTATTCAGTGAATAGAAATACCTTTTACAAGGACATATGGGAATGTGTATGTCTTCGTGTGTGTTACATATTCAAACACACACAAATGTATGGAATCAAGGCCTTGTGCAGATCATAGACTAAATATAAAGTGAATTCAACTTTTTGCAACTGAAGATCATAAAGGAAAATAAATATATACATAAATAACAATCCTGTTTGTTAAATTAGGCTCTTTCACAATTTTTATTCTACAAGAAAATAACCAAGTGATAGCATAATACTACCCTTTGTTTAAGAAATACTCTGTCTCTGTGTCTCTCTCTCTCTCTCTCTTTCTCTCCCTCTCTCTTCTCTGGATGTTATTGTACATGGAACAAGCATTTTCACATCTGCCTGCCCGCTCTGGCCCCAAACAACTTTTCTTCTTCCTCTTTACTTTCTCCTATGTAAAATGAAATAAAAAAGGAAAGCAGATGATATTTTGACTCAAATAATACAAAACAAATAAGGGATAGATTCAACCAGCCATGTTTGGGTAAAGAGAGTAGACACAGCTCAAATACAAGAAAAAGATAGCTTGAGGGTGACTTCTATAACATTCTAAATTTATCCTTAATAATCATCATTATTCATTCTTTAACATGTGTGCATGTCAGTTTTTACAAATTCTTTCATGAGGCTTTCATAAGAATCCCATGTCCTTGTTAATTGTTAGACTGTTTACATAGATGACTAGATTTCCTGTTGCTAGCTATAAAATGGCAAATCAATGTATTCTGTCAAGGCCTTCTGACCATTATTTAAGTGCTTTTTCCTTGATACTAGGTCAAAAGCTGTTGTGGATATTGGTAAACCCAGGTATGCTGTCCAAAGACTTTTTGCAACAGTAGTTTCCTGGAACAATCCCATCAACTCTGGCAGTGTAAAATGCTAAGGACATTATACAAAAGGATACTTTTATATTGAGCTCAAGAAACTTCTGAAATTAACTCCAGCTAAATCACCTTCATACATTCAGATGGATAAAGATCTACATACAAATTATTAATATTAAAATCTCATCTCAGTATGTAAGTGGATTACACCCTTCTTTAAAATTAATGCTTTAATAAAATGTATTTGTTGGCAAATTCTGGGTATTTATGAAGAATCTACTCATACCTTTTCTACATATGCTTTTTGGTTAGAATTGGTTTTATTTCTTGATTTACATCTTTTTATTACACTTTCATTATGAGTTTTGAATTTATAGTGTGATAATTTAAAGTCCGCAGGAAGCATGCAGATAACAACTGCTCATTCGGTGGACCCGAGGGGCGAATGTGGGATAAGAGGAGCCTTTGGGGGTACCAATTTGACTTAGATAATTTTTCTCCTGAGGAATACAAATCATTTTACTAAATTACTTTTCTGTGCCTTAAAATATCATGATAACATGTGGAAGACAGATACTGTTATTCAGTTTATTTCAAATTAATAATCAGTTTGTTTTCATCATTTGGAGAAACTTAGATATTTACTTTTAATAAGGTACATGCATTGTACCTGTAACATAAATCATAGACTAAGTAAAAAAAAAAACACTAAAATTCCAAATTTTGATTACAATGTCAATTTTATTTATATTAAAACCAAGACAGAGAGCTTGGAAAAAATCATACTCTGTGACAAAGGTAAACTGAGGCAGAGAAAGGACTCCGACCCTGGGCCTCTGCCCAGTGCTGCTGTTCTCCCACAACTGTGCCTCACAGACAGACAGATAAATAGTGATAAAAAATGTGTTTATGTGCATATAAAGTCCATTAAAACAATAAAGCAGAAATGCATAAAATTTCATTTGCAAATAAACCCTGCTCATTTATAGGACTGTGGGCTTTTCTGAAATGATGGTATAATCTCCTGGACCTGTCCATAGGTGACATCCTACTCCTCTTCCATGTGTTAAATGATAGATCATATGTAGAGCACATAATAGAGAGTATTTAGAAAAGGTACTTATTAAGTTGTAATAATTAATATATTTTTGTTGCTAAAACAACATTAAACCCCTCTTTCAGACCAAAATCAGCGAAAATTAGAATTTTATAAGGTAGCTTAGAAAGAGGCCATCCATCCCTTTCTGAACTCTAACAGCAGTGAGAGGGAAATAATTGTCTATTTAATCAATTATATTGATGCATGTTTTGACCAAGGAAGTTTTATATTCAAATCTAAAGGTGAAATATAGAGTACTCAAAGGCCTTAGCAAAGAAGTTAAAGTCATGTAATCATTATAATTGTATATGGAGAAGAAATTAATATTCCAAATGACAAAGAAGAATCTAAACCATAGATAAAGTCTCCTAAGGAAAACTGAAATTTGAGTACTTTTTTAACTGCTAGAAATGAAGCTCTATTTTAAAATAAATGTACAAACACTATATTCATCGCTCCTTTACTTGTTTGTATGTATGTGAGACAAGTTCAGATATGGCTCTTTTGTGGGTATAATAGATAAATAAAACAAATAAACACATAATCAAGAGAAAGATATGGTTAAATGTATATTTTTCTGCCAGAAGTAAGTTTATACCTTTGCTTACAGGCAGTGACACCTTAATCCTTGAGGAAAGCGTAATTGGAATATTATAATGGAATGGGTCTAACTTCCTTATTTATTACAGATAAAAAATGAAGGACCAAAAAGAGCACATACATTTCTCAAATTCCTAAAGTAGATGAGTTGTTGTGGCAGAGACTCCTACGTCCCAGGCCAATGGAATTTGATAAGATCAAACTGCTTCTGGTGTTGTTTTTTAAAAAAAGAAGACAAACTAAACAAACAACAATGACAAACCCCTTCGGAGCTCTGGCTATTTCTGTGGCGTCACAGAGTGAGCGCCGGGCAGCCTGGGACTCTCACTCTGACGTTCTCCGTCCAGGCCAGGGACCCCTGGCTCTCACAGGTCAGGCCACACACTTAGCTTGCTTTGTGGATTCTCTGACCCTTGCAATCCAGTAAATACTGAAAGATAAAAACAATATGGCAACATTTGGAAACCCCCACTTTTATCATCCGGTTGTAATATTCTAACTGAGGTAGTACACTGAGAAGGCAAACATTTCATGGAAATTGACATCACTGGCCTCATCTTGACAAGAGGGTCCCCTCATAATTCTGCATCAAAGGATGGGTTTTACAACGTAATTTACAGCTAGTTAACCAAAGACAGCAAGGTAAATGATTTGCCAGACTATTTCAAATTGTGCTCTTGTGAATCAATGGAATAATACTGATTCATCTGACATATTAAAACAACCTGTGCCAATAACATGATATTTCAAAATTAACGATGATTTGCCAAGCATTGTTTTTTTATCCTACAGTATTGCTTTCGATGAACCAAAAAGAGAATAAAAATCATTTTTAAAATAAAATCTTACCATAAATAAAATACTTAAAATTAAATACTTACTTAAAATAAAATACTTACTTAAAATAAAATTTTCTTACCATAACCAAATGGCTACATATGATGCCTGTGGGTTAGGGTCAGAGGGACTTATGTCACAGGAAAATCACAGCCATATGTGTGTAATGTATATATCAACCCCAGCCTAAGGTTTTCGACATAAACCTATGAGCTTTAAAAAGAATGAGTATTTCTGATACATGGAAAGGCCCAGGAAAATAGAAAATAATGAAATGGTAAAATGTAAAAAGAAGACCAGTGAAAGAAAGAAATAGCAAAGTGTTCACAGAGAAAACACTGAAAGCCAACATTGTTTATTGGCAATGAAAGGCAAGCTGTTTTGTAATATAATTGCACCAGTCTATCCAAGCTTAATTTGCTCTTATTATCTTGTCATTTCACCTTGTGCCTTACCATGCTCTAGCCACTTTGCTTCCTCTACTGAAAAAGTGAACAGGTGGCTGCTTCATCACCAGCAGCCAGTTACACTACCTGTCCGCAAATGGTCAAACATGTCATGTCTGTGATATGTTTAGGATCTTGCTGTTTGTCAACAGGAAGTTGTAAAGTGGCTTACAAAGGTTCTGCAAGAGTGTGCAAGAAGCTTTATTGAAACGATTTGCCTCTAAATGGCACAAGCAAACATTTAAAGAGAAAAGAGTACTTTCTGTAACTATATGTTTCTTAGGTTTTCAAATGTAAAAAAGAAAAACCCTTGTGGTTTATGACATGCTAATTAGTTATGACCAATTTGTTATTTTTTTCTCAAACAGAAATAATTTAAATCAACCAGAGCTATGCATTTCACACTGAGTACAAAGAGTCACATCCTTACTGACATTACCAATATTGTCAACAGTGGACTTAACTGAGACACATTGAATAAAAATAAATCTGAGTTGTAATTCTAGAGCAGAAAGCATGGAACATAAATCTGACCGCCTTTTATTCTAACTGATCTCCTCAATGAGTAGTGACTGTAAAACATGGTTAACAGTTGAATTTTGCATGAAACATAACATCTTATTCAATGAAATATAAAATTGTTCTAGGAAGAATCAGAAGCAGAATGCTGTCCTTTATCTGTGAAGACTCAGTCACAAAACACTAGACTGTGAGCTCCTTTTAAGATAGTGAATTATATCATACTCTTCTTTGAACTTCAGTAGTTAATGCAGAATTTAGTATATAATAGGAATTCATTACACATTTATGGAATGGATTAATAAATGAATGAAAGCTACCAAATGACTCTTATGGGTAATTTAATTTTCAAATAAAAAATAGAGAATACCATAACACAAGCAAATGTTTTCCTATTGTTTAACCTCCACTCAAACGTGCTGTGAGGAGAACTTAACTTAGATCAGAATTTAATTTAGATTAGGATTTGGAATTAGAATTCAAAGAATATTAATTCTTAGATTTGCTACTGAAATCAATTTAAAATTTTATCTCTTTATATTTTTTTGGAAAGGCTGTATTTTATGTTTAAAATATTCAACATTCATACTTATTAAAATGTTTATTTCTTCTGAAATAGATGTTCTGTTCTGTTGTATAAATGCCACATGGTACCTAGACGCTGGGAGAGTCGACACAAGGATTCTGTGTGTTCTCACAGTGTGCTTGGTACCCTGGAGTTTGAATGCGGTTCACTGCCCTCTAAGGGCTGTAATCCTGTACCCACAGAACAAATTCAGAACACAATTGTCAGTGACAAATTGCAGTATAGTCAAATTATAATTTGCTTTTTGACACAAACCATCCACCTCCTTCTCTGCCTAGTGGCTCTCATGGTGTGGTCCCCATCAGCAGCTCTGCGGGCTTGGTAGAACTGCAAATTCACAGGCTTCATCCCACAACTACCGTCTCAGAAACTCTAGGGTTGGGGCCCAGAAAACCCAAGTTTCAACAAACCATCAAGTGATTCTGTTGTATAGTCAATTTTGAGAACCACTGCTCTATGATATAAAAAAAAAATTAAAAAGACATAAGATAATTAAAAAGTACTGTAGTGTCATTTTATGAATTTCATCCTTAAATTCATGGTATCCATGTTGGGCTAATTATGTTTCTACAAAAGTTTCTAGGATCCAGTGGTCTGGAGATTGTCAAAATATCCCTTTTAAGGATAAGGACAAATTTTTACTTCTGGACTTTTGTACTTTTCCTACTGGGCCTCTTTGGATTTGGGATGAGCATATATCTCATTGGAGTGTGCTGCTCCGGCCCATTTACAAAGTGATCCAAAAGTGTTGAGCGAGGCCCAGAGCACAGAAAGGCTCTGCAAGAGGTCCAGGCTGCTATCTATGCAAGCTCCTCTCTTAGGTTACAGAACCCAGGTGTCAGTGGCAGATAGGGGTGTTCTTCAGAGCCTCTGTCCCCTACAGGAGAATCACATGGCACAGGTCCTTAGGATTTTGGAGCAAGCCTCTGCCACCCTCAGAAGATATTTATTCTCTTTTCAAAAATCAGGTTTTGGCCAGCAAGAGGGACTTAGAGAAACTGAAAACTTGGTCATGGGCCAGCAAGTTACCTGTGATCAGAGTGTCTATTATGAACTATGTATTGTTTAGCCCCCAAAATCAGGAAGCTGACTATGCATAGCAGTGCTCCATCATCAAATGGAACTGGGGTATACTGGACAGGGCTCAATCAGGCCCCAAAGGCACAAGTAAGTTCCACGAGGAAGTGTTCCAAATGCCCCTGGTCCCTACTCCCGCTCTACTACCTTTTCTCCCCCAGCCTGCACCTACGGCCTTAAGGGGATTGCCTATGGCAAATTGAGAATGAAAAAAACTCTTGCATAGTTTACTGATGGATCTGCATGACATGCAGTCACTAACTGAGAGTGGGCAGCTGCAATACCATAGCCCCAGTCAGGATAGTTCTGAACACAATCATGAAGGCAAATCTCCCAGTGGGCAGAGCTTGAATGAGTGTGTCTGGTTGTTCATTTTGCTGAATGGGGACTAGACTATTCAGGTTCCTGAGCACAGGCTAATGGTTGGCTGTATGGTTAAGAATTTGAAGGAACATGATTTGAATATTAGCAACAAGAAGGTCTGGGTAAGAGGCGTGTGAGTAGACCTCTCAGAATGAGCTTAGAACGTAAAGATATCTGTGTTCTACATGAATGACTGCCCACAATTGACTTCAGTGGAGTAATATTTTAATAATGAAAATAAGATGGTCTGTTCTGCTAATGTCAGTGAGTCTCTTTCTGTCACCCAGCCATTACTGTCATGTTCCATGGGCTGGTGACAAAGTGGCTAGGTGGCAGTGATGGATAGTATGCATGGGCTAAGCAGCATGGACCTCTGCCCAGCCAGGATGATCTGGTTACAGTCACTGTTAACATGGCACTCTTTCCTGGGTGACCAGCAGCTGCCCGGTTGATCATGTGGGACCACGTCCATCATGGTAGAATAGATACTCACCATGTGTGTTGATTTGCCTTCACTGATTACACAGCTTTTGTCAAAATTACCATCCATGAGCTTATAAAATTTCCTTTCAAATATCATGACATTATACACAGCATTACTCGTGACCATGGAACTCATTTCATAACAAAAGAAGTGTGACAATTAACCCATGCTCATGAATTCTCTGCAACCTAAGTTTATATCTGGATGGCATTGTACAATTTAGTATTTCTTTTATTTTTTTAATGTGATCAGCTACAAAATGGGCCCGAGAATATCATCTACTTAACAAGGCTACTGCAAAAAACGAAATAAAAGTTTATTTTATTATTTGTTTTAGGTATAAAAGTTTTTTATAGTTATAGATAGCAAAGTTATATTTCACGCCAGAATAACGAAAAATTCTCCAGCTTTCCTTGAAATCATATAATACATTTAAAAGACTGACATAAAATTTTTAACTAAATTTAAGTTCCAGATCTTTTGATATTTGTTTCATAAATCTAAAAAAAAATAACATGTGTACATTCGTTTTTCAACATACTTTTGCAGAAAGTTTTTTGAGAACTTTGAAAAATAACTGCAAGAGTTTCATTCTCCCCTATACCCCTGTGCAGCAATTAGTTTGCAAATCTAAAAGACTACACTGAGGTAGTATAAAATATCTTCCTAAAATTAAATGAAAAATGGAGTACACTGTCTGGGGGATGGGCACACTGGTAGCTCTGGCTTGGGTGATGCAAAGGCAATATATGTAATCAAAATGTTTGTACCCACATTATATTCTGAAATTTAAAAAATAAATAAATATAAAATGTAATACTTTCTTTTGCATTATTTATGAAAATGCCATACCAATGTAGTAGAGGCTATCATCTCAATACAACTATAGACAGTATGAGTTACTTTTCTAGGTATAAAAACCTTCATTTATTCATGTTGATCCACAATAACTCTTAGTCAATTTTTCCTGGGTGAAGATGTGAATTTGCTGAAACAGTAGCAGCAAAATTATTATTTGGATGTGCTAATTAATCTTTAATGTCCATTTATGATTTTTGACAAATGTTTTCCTGTCCTTGTAGACCTTTCTGTTCAAATTTAATAATGCCATTGTAGAAATAATATTAATTTTACTATCAAAAATTTTATATAAAATTCAAGTAATTTGAATATCATATAATTGGGTTAAATGTAGTTGATTATGATAGATATTTGCTGATTGATTGATATTCTACAAACTTTTTGTACAAAAGTTTTATATTGTGTCACTTGCAAATAAAAGCAAAATATGTAATGACTTTGGATATCCTAATGATCGTTTTTGAGAAAAAGAATTAGGGATCTCATTTTGACAAGAAACAATATGCAATTCTCATTGCTCCAGAAGTCTCAGCGTTCTTCCTTAAGTCACCTTGAAATAAAATTTTAAGTACAACATTTTTCCAAAATTATTTGTGAACTTTAAAGTAAAAAACAGATTTCTTAAACTCATCCTCTAGTATTATTTTCTTACTATTTGACAAACATTACATTAATCACTCTATGCATATTATCCATTGAGTCTTATCATAACATTATAATCTATATGGGAACTGACTCTGAGAGTTTAAGAAACTGTCAAATGTGTCACAAAGTGAATGGTAGCACAAAGTTTTGACCTAAGCAATATTTCTTTAGACAATTTTGAACACAACCTGTATCTATTTTCTAAGCATACAGTAGAACTCTATCACCTTATGAAAGAGTTTGTCATCCTCAGAAAAATCAATATCACAAAGTATCACTTTGATTAAAAGAAATCTTAAGTTTTTCCTTGTTTTGCTAAAAATGAATAATCATAATTATTTCAAAATTGAAAGAAATTGAGAAAGTTTCATGGAAATAAATGTTATTTTAAAAGGCAATAAAGTCTAATTCCACAAAAATGACATTTAATTTTGAAGGGGGATATTTTAAATTTTTTACCACAAATATACCAATCATTATATTTTTACATTTGGAGGTCCAATGTATATTGTTTAAACATTTAGGCATATGAATGACATCCTACGAACGGGATGTGAAGAAGGATGTTTTAAGTTGAGAGTGAACAGGTAGTGATACATATTAAATTTCCGTTGGCCACCTTGATAAGAATGGTTCCAGTGGAATGGTGGGTCAAAACTTGTCTGCAACAGTTGCAAAGTGAATAAATGTGAAGATTTGGAAATGTGGAGTATTTACAACTACTTTTAGGGACTGTTATTGTGGGAAGCAGACTTTTCAGGATGGGGCTACATAGAGAAGTGGAAGTAAAGAAGGAATTTTATTTTTAATTTTAAGACATAACCATGTTTGTGTTCTGATAGAAATAAATAGAATAGAGAGACAGATTGACGATACTTGCATAAATAAGATACAATTTCAGGAGCAAAGTCCTTAAACTGGTGGAAAAAAATGAAATCCAATATAAAAGTGAAGAGGCTCAGGTGGGAGCACATCCATTCCATCCATAGTAAGAAGGGGCGTGGTATAAATGCATGTAGTTTGTACATTTCTTGGTCAATAGAAAGGTAATTTCTTTTTTGCTCCTTCTACTGTAGTAAAGTAAAAATAAGATTATTCTATATGGTGATAAGGGAGAGTTACCAACAGTTTGGGGAGAGGGAAGATAACAATAGGGAAATCAGACAAATGTTTATTGACCAGTCATAGTCATGACCCGATTGAGGTGTGGGTCCACAAATTACAGTGAATGCATCAGCATTGTTACAGTTTTGTTTTTTTTTTTCCTTTGTGTCATATTCTGCAACTTGGGTAAGCAGATATAAATTTGGTTTAACACTAGTTAGGATTTTTCCTGGTGAGTTGCAAGGAGAAAAAGGCGGAAAAGTGGAGGATGTATGCAAATAGTGATTATACTGATACAGCATGGAATCTAAGTTACGTAAGGATAGCGCGAAGGCATGATTGTTACGACATCAACAAGATAAGGGGTTGAGGTGAGAAGTCCTCCACAAACTCTGGAACCGTGTACCTCGAGGAAATGGGTTGCAAAGATGGGATAGAGTCATAAAACAGAGATCGTGGAGATGGTACAGTCATAGACAATGATACAATTTAGGGGGATGCCTGTAGGAAGGGGTGCCTATGGAGCAAGGGACAGACAGCTCACAGGAAGCAGAGTAGCCAAGGTGCAGAATTAATCACGCATATGAATGTCAAAGCATAAGAACCGCAGAAGCAGTGTAGAGAAATGCTGTTAGTTAAATGCTAAAATCTTTAGTAAATGCGCAGGGGTGCCCAGGTGTGAGCACCTACTGAAGCAGATGATGCCATCCAGAGTGCAGGTGATGCCATCCGGTGTGCAGATGAGCAGTAAAATCTGATGCAGCGTGTAGCAAGGGAGTGGCAGTTTATGAGGAAAGAGAGATCAGGATAAAGAAGAGCAAGGTAAGCACATGCCGTGTGGGTCCCATGGTTCCTGAACTGCAGGAGAAGAGATGGCACCATGTGACAAGGCTGGAGATGAAGCATTGTCCCCATGCTATATCCAAATTTGAGTTGGGGCAGGAAGATGAAGGGAAAGTTCATGGACTTGAGGGCATAGAGAAGATTTTGCTGATGGCAAAGTAAGGCATTAGAGATATTGATAATAGCTGCAGAGTTCAGGACTTTAGGGAAGAGTGAGAGAGTGAGTCAGGTTAGGAGTTCAAGCCATGCCAGGATGCAATACAAAGTTGGCCACCACTTGACAGGAAACTCCAGTGGTTTTTCAATTTGTCAGACGAGTACTTTTGAGCAAAAAGGAAAGACGAATGCATCCATTGGCTCCAGTCTCCAAGTTGTTAGAGATTTGCCTTATGGACTGTTATTTCCATAGCACTTGTGAGTTCCTGGGTGTCTCTCCTCAATAGGAAATTGCCAGGCAGGAGAAAAAAAATAAGTGGCTGAGATGCAGGCATAAGATTAAGAGCTAGTGACTCGAGCCTGCATAAGTCATCCCAACATTGATGGAATTTGATTTCTTGGAGGAAGTGATCAAAAGAGGTAGATGAAACCAAGAGAATATGAAGTAGTTCCTAAAAGATGTCTAGTGTATACACACACATGCACACATATGCACATACACATGCCAAACATATGTTTTCTTGAAAAAATATTTCCTATTACACTTAGGGCTACTTTTATTACTGATATAATGGCAATCTGAAGACATAAACATGAAATAATTTTGATTTAGTAACATCTATCTGTATTTTACATATTATTCTCTTTCAGTTCATTATCTGTTACTTAACTAAAAATTCATTTCTTATAGTCTTTAAACCCTGCTATATTAAAATGGTTTACTGTCATGCAGTAAAAAAGTTGTGGAATAGTTGTCAAAAACCTGAAGAGGTAGTTCTTGATCTGGCATTATCTCAACATATAACTTTGGAAAAATGCAAGTGACAATAATAGAACTTGCCACGTATATATCAATGCTGAATGGTGTGTTCACATTTTTAAAAAGACATAAAATACTATATAATTGGCTTGTGTTATTATTATATATGCATTATGTTCTGTCTCTTCAACTCATAAGAATTTATTCTGGGATATTCACTTTGTAAATGACATTCTTCTAAAATGCTTTCTTCATATTGAACTTATTTTGAAAGATAATCTTATATTCTTATTTAGATGTCACCACTTGCTCCATTAAATCCATACATTATATACTGTAACACACAAGTGTAGAATAATTTTGATAACATGGCTTGGTTTGAAAATAGCATAAGAATTCCTGTATTATGGCACTCATCTCAAGGGGACTGTGTTTCTTCATTTGGTCAGTTGGCCCCTTAGCAATCCCCAATATGAAGGAACAATAGTTTTCCTTTGTATTTTTTTCTACATAATAAAAAATAGTATGTAAAGAAACCCAAATTGGACTTTTTAAATAAAAAAGATAACATCACATTTCAAAAGCACATAACTGTTTACATATTATTAAACACTGAGAAATCTAACATGACATTTTTCATTATTTTCTCATCTTTAATCATTTATATATACACATTAGCAACTACACTAGTTAAAAATAAAGATTTAAAACCCCTAAACCTATCCATTGTACTAGTGTTATTTTCTTTCTTCAATACTCAAAATAATAAATTGTAGAAGCAATAGTGTGTCAGTTCAGCTCAATTAAATTTACAAATGAGAACGTACAGTGTGTAAATGGCACCTGAGAAGCTCTTGGCCCATCTCCCCGCTGTCCACGGAGTTAGGAAGGAGGGAAATGCCAGCCAAATGGCTATTCTTGAAGAACTCATTTGTGGAAGTGCAAGGAGGTTGAAATTATATTGACAATTTAAAAAAAAGTAATGTTTGTGTTAAAGTTCATTAGGAAAATCAAACACAAAGGTTAAGTCCATAGATCCAGATACAGTATCTGAGGGGAGCAAGGGATAGAAAAACGAATTTGAGAATTGGGAATGCATAAAAACAGGATGTGAGCCAGATTCAGTTAACAAAAAATAAGGTCCATGACAAAATACCAGGAACATTGTTAGCATAGAGAAGGTAGTGCAGACAGGCCTAGCGAAGGACTGGGATTCATTGACAAGTACTGACAGAAGCAGTGATTCAAGACTTTCTCTTCAAGAGTTCACAATCTAGTGGAGAAACCAAAAAATGATCTAAAATATTCTTATATAGGAATATAAAAGAGGGCTAAGATTGGCATGTGAAAAATTTGTTAAAGGTGGTAGAATTTGTGTTTGTGTCTTGTATAATATTTTCTTGTACTTGTTTTTGTTGAAGCAAAATTTACACTGAATAAAATAAAATTGACCATTTTAAAGTATACAATTCAAAAGCATTCGGTAAATTCACAATGTTGTACATATATTATTTCTCTTTGGTTCCAAGACAAGTTTTTACTTTTGTGTGTGTGTGTGTGTATGTGTGTGGGCGCGCGTGCTAAAGAGAACCTAAAATCTACTCTTAGCAAATTTGCAATCAATAATACAACATTATTAACTAGAGTCCTCATGCTGTGCACTAGATCTCTAGACTAACCCATGTAACTGCAAGTTTGCAGCCTTGGACTTACATCTCCCCATTTCCTCCCCTTCCTACCCCCTGGTAACCACCATTCTACTCTTTGTTTCTATGGGTTTGACTTAAGATTCCACATGTAAGTGAGATAATACATATTTGTCTTTCTGTGTCTGGCTTAGTTTACTTAGTATAATGTTCTCTAAGTTCATCCACATTGTTGCAAATGTTAGTATCTCATTCTTTATTAAGTATGTAAGGCAGTGCCGGACACCATGGCTCACACCTATAATCCTAGCACTCTGGGAGGCCGAGGCAGGTGGATCCTTTGAGCTCAGGAGTTTGAGACCAGCCTGAGCAAGAACAAAACCTCGTCTCTACCAAAAATAGAAAAAATTAGCTAGGCATGGTGGCACATGCTTGTAGTCTCAGCTGCTTGGGAGGCTGAGGCAGAAGGATTGCTTGAGCCCAGGAGTTTGAGGTTGCTGTGAGCCAAGCTGACGCCACAGCACTCTAGCCAGGACAACAGAGTGAGACTCTGTCTCAACAACAACAACAACAAAAAGAAGTATGTAAGGCAGAATAGTATCCCATTTGTGTATATATACCACAATTTCTTGATCCATTTATCCATTGATGGGTACTTAGGTTGTTTTCATATCTTGGCTACTGTGAATAATGCTGCAATGAACATGAGAACACAGATGTCTCTACAAGGTGCTGATTTCATTTTCTTTGGGTACATATATAATAGAGGGATTGCTTGATTATATGCTAGTTCTATTTTTAATTTTTTAAGGAGACTCCAAACTATTTTTCACAGTGGTTGTACCAATTTACATTCCCACCAGCAGTGTACAAGGACTTCCTTCTCTCTACACACTTGCTGACACATATTATCTCTTGTCCTTTTTTAAAAATAATAACCATCCTAAAAGATGTAAGGTGACATCCCACTGTGATTTTGATTTGCATTTTCATGATGATTAGTGATGTTGAGCACTTTCTCCTGTCCCTGTTAGTCATTTGTATGCCTTCCTTAGAAAAATGTCTATTCAGATATTTTGCCCAATATTAATTAGACTACTTTTGCCATTGAATTGTGGGACTTCTTTATATATTTTGAATGTTAAACTCTTACCAGATATATGATATGCAAATATTTTCTTCCAATTCATAAGTTACTCTTTCAGTTTGTTAATTGTTCCCTTTGTGTTCAAAAGCTTTTTAGTTTTATATCTCATGCTTATAGATTGAATTAATTTTGTGAAAATGTTCAGTACTACCCAAAGCAATATACAGATTCAATGTAATTTCTATCAAAATTTCTGTGGCATTTTTCATAGAAACAGAAAAGCAACCAATTCTAAAATTCAGATGGAACCACAAAAGACCCAAATAACTAACGCAACCTTGAAAAGGAAAAACAAAGTTTGAGGCATCACACTTTCTGATTTCAAATTATATTACACAGCTACAGTAATTTGAACAATATAGTACTGGCATAAAGACAGACACATAGACCAATGGAACAGAATGGAGAGCCCAGAAATAAACCCAAGCACATATGGTCAACTAATTTTTGACAAGGCCATCAAGAAGACACAGTGGTGTTGGGAAAACTGGATATCTACATTCAAAAGAATGAAACTGGACCCTATCTTACTCCATCTACAAAATTAACTAAAAATGGATTAAAGACCTAAACATGAGACCTGAAACTGTAAAATTCCTGGAAGAAAACGTAAAGGGAAGCTCCTTGAAATTGGTGTTGGCAATAATTATTTGAACATCACAACAAAAGTTCAGGCATCAAAAGCAAATATAAGCAAGTAGGATAGTACATTGAAATAGGAAAGTTTTTAATAAGGAACAGAGCATCTCTTTGGAGGAGTGCTGCACAGAGATAAAAGCATTAAAGAAAGATGAGATATAAGGATGAGGTGAAAATATACCTAGGTATGATAAAGAACAGAAATAATAATCAGAACATGTATGAGAAGGATGAAAGAGTTGAGTTGGCAAAATGTTACTACCACTTTGCAGGAGAGTTTCAGTTTCTTACAGAGATGACCATCTGATGCCGCAGTTGCACAACTACGTATGGAAGCAACTGATCGAAAGCTTATGTAAAGCCTGAATACGTTTATAGCAGCTGTATTCATAACCAGCTTCAGTAGGTGAATTAATGAACAAACTGAGGTACCACAGAGTGACATCTAATTTAGAAAAGAAAAAAAAATTACCTGTCAAGCCACAAAGAGACATGGATGAATCTAAAATGCAAATTGTTAACTGAAGGAAGCCAGTCTGAAACAGCTACGTACTGTATGATTCCGATGATGTGACATTTGGGAAAAAGAAAACAGTACAAGATCAGTGGTTTCCAGAGGTTCAGAAATGAGGAGTGGAAAGAGTAGTTGGAGCACAGGGAAATATCTGGGTGTTGAAACTCCTCCATATGGTACTGTAATGGCGGTCACATGGCATTATGCTTTTGTCAAGACACATAGAACATTTCAACTCAAATCATGCATATCAATGTATGCAAATTAAAACAAACAAACGGTAAAGAGGTCAGAGCATTAAACCAAGTGTGGGCTTGTGTGTGCAGAGGCCTTGTAAGGCCCAGGCACAGTGGCTCACGCCTATAATCCTAACACTCTGGGAAGCCAAGGCCGGTGGATCGCTCAAGGTCAGGAGTTCGAGACCAGCCTGAGCAAGAGTGAGACCCCCCCATCTCTATTAAAAAATAAATAAAAATAAAATAAAAAAGAGTAAAAAGGAGAAAGAAGGCCCTGTCGGGCCTCGGCCCTGCTCCTGTTTTACTGGTCAACCTTTTGCCTACTGGGCTGGTCACCGCCTGCACTTGCCCTGGCGTAAGTGCCTCTCTGAGCACGCCAGGGGCGGTGTTGCCGTGGCTGCCCTCTGTGGGGAGATGGAGGCGCCAGGACTGGACGCACGGGTGTCAGCAAGCCCGCCTGACTCCAGCTGGGGCTGCAGCCCGGGTGGCGGCTGCACGGCGGCGGGAAGCGAGGGACGCGGAGGGCCGGGAGGGCGCGGGAGGACGCGGAGGGCGCGGGAGGGCGCGGGAGGGCGCGGGCGAGTCCACCGCCCGGAAGCATCGCGTGTGCCCGTCACTCACCCAGCGCGTCTCTCGGCCTGCTCTGCGGCTTTGACACGGTAACCGGCATTTAACATAGTGTTCATGAGAATATTTTTGAGAAATTTTTGCTCTTTTGTCTGTCACCGAAGGTGTCCAACGGTGACCTAAAGACTTTCTTGTGAACCTTTTTCACAGAGACAAATGCAGGAACCCACTTTTAGGCCCGGGGCGGCCGTGGCCGTCACCGGGCAGCACCGTCCGCCCTCTCCTGGCTGCATTTTCCTGACGGGGAGAGAGGGACTCACCGGCGCAGACCTCCCCGCCCAGGAGCGGGGGCGACACCCAGAGCCCCCGAGTCCGCCGCGCTGACCAGGGCGGGAGACAGAGGGGAGGGAACCTTGCTCAAGTGCAGCCAGATTTTCTCAGCTTTGAGAGCAAGTCTAAAATGCACAGAAACGTTCCCGTCAACTGATTGGTTTTTCTGAATGTTTGTCGAGACCCTATGCATTTTGGCACAGTAGCACATGCTGGAGTCCCAGAGAGAAAGTATAGTTTCTTCCCTCAGACTCCCACAGAGAGGGAAAATAAGCAATCGCCCCAAACGCAAGTGAGCGTCTCCGTTTTAGACCGAGGAGTCTGCACCTGCCTTCCCTCCAGGGAGCGCCTTCCCGAAGGCCGCTGCCCGGCGGAGGCTGAGCCCACTTGCATTTGATCATCGTGCCATTTTATCCACAATGGGCAGCACCATCGGCAAAATGAGAGAGAGAGAGCTGTTTTCTCAGGGAAGCCAGTGACTCCAAACGCACACACACGCGCCTGAGGGGACTGGGAATCTGAGCCACCATTCTGGGGGCACGTGGACCTGTGGTAGCTGCATCCTGCGAGCAGTTGCAAAGTGCGACACAAAGAGGGGCCAGGCCGTGGAAAGGCCGGTTAAAGTACTGGGGCGGCTGCCTGAAACACCCCAAAGCACAGAAAAGCAGTGACAGCACAAACTCTACCCATTCAAATATTAAGCATGTATATAATTATAGAAACCTTGTTCTGGCAAGAAGAACATGCCCAGGAGGGCTGGGGTCTCCTCTAGCCAAGCGGAGAGGACAGAAAGCTGGAGGAAAGAGCTCTGAGCACGGAAGCAGCCAGCCTCCAGTGAAAGCCTCGCTCCCCACCCAGCTGCCTTCCTTCTCTGCGCCACGCGGCCGGGGTTTCCGAGTGAGGGTCGGGGGACTCGGCGGCGCGCGCTCTGCACCGCGTCCCGCCAAAGCGCGCAGGGCGCCCGCGGGGAAGTCTCCCTGGGAAACGGGCGACACGCTGCGGAGCGATTCCTTTGCCGCGTGTGACTGGCACGGCGCAGTTTGGGAAGTTCTGACTCCTATGTTTGTTTATGGTGTCCTTCAGTTAACTTTTCCACACAGGCTTTCAAATGAAGGACTGAGAAACCAGGGAATCACAGAGCTCAAAGAAATATTAATGGCCATGTAGTCGGGAGGTTTGGAGGAAGGAGGAATGGATTCAGGATTCAAGGGTTGGGGAAAGCAGTGGCAGGCAGGGTGGCCAAGTGCTAGGTCACCCAATCTTGTTGCAATCAAAGTGCTCTTTTTGGCTTCCTTTGGTCTACTGGGCTTCTCTATGACATTTTATTTGAGGAAAAGGTCTGGCTACTTGAAAACTTTGGATATAATCTAGCATTTATAGGGCACTAGAAAGGGTTCTTTTTGTTTCATGGGAAAATGTGCTTTAGAAATTTCTGAGTTTATTTGAATAATGAAAATACAGTGTTTAATTTAATAATGACAAATAAAGCTACTTGAATTTTAATAATTAGTGATTAGATTGGGATGGGGAAAAGAAGGATCCATCTATTAGTTACTTATCCTTATCTGGATTCTACCAGAAGAAATATAGCACAATATGGCTTCCACATCTAACAGAATATCTGCAAACCAGGGCAACTCTGAGGCCTAATTGCTTAATCCTAAGTGCCTCTGAATTTTGCCATAGTTGTCGAGGAGAACCCATCCCAGGAACTTCTTTAGTAGGCAATCTGCACAGATGCATCTGGTCCTAAAATTCCATGATTTTCTGAGGCAGGGGGATTGCTTGAGCTCAGAAGTTCAAGATCAGCCTGAGCAAGAGCAAGACTCCATCTCTACTAAAAATAGAAAAATTAGCCAGGCATGGTGGTGCACACCTATAGTCCCAGCTACTCAGGAGGCTGAGGCAGGAGGATCGTTTCAGCCCAGGAGTTGGAGACTGCAGTGAGCTACAATGACAGCACTGTACTCTAGCCAGGGTGAGTGAGACTCTGTCTCGAACAAAACAAAACAAAAAATTCCATGATTTTCATAGCATATGAAAGTGTACTCAAAGACTTTTGTCACTTCTATATCATATGTAAGTATAATTTAATACATCAATATGTACACAATATACTTTTCAGTGTTTGCCCTTTTTGAAACATAAAAGGTAATAATGAGTTTTCTGATTCTCACTAAAGCCACATTGCAAGTTCTCAGCCTGCCAGGACATAAGAACTCAAAAATCCTTTGACAGTTTATTAGCAGATAGATTTAGTAACATCAATCCTAAGCTTTGGCAGCCAGGTTCTGCACCTTCTAATGAATACTTTTCCTTCCAAAAGTAATGCTTCTCCTACCACAAGGTCAGATCACATTGATCTTCTATGTGCATCATGCATGCTAAGTCTCTCTTTCTGAAGGTGTATTTAATTCATTTTACTAATTTCTTACTTATTCACACCTTGCTCTGAACAACAAAGAAAACGTGACAGTTACCTGGTCACTTTGCCAAGTTCCCCCTCGGGTTGTTGCACACCTGCCCTATCCAGGACTCCACAGCACACTGGAGTGCATGACTTCAGTTGTCATTTTGATGAGAGGTCACTGACCCCTTACTAATAAAAAGAGGTTTTTGAAAAACTAAATATTTCTCATTCCTATGAACCGTGCTTATGAAAGGAACAACATAAATTCAATGTGGTTGTTTAAACAGATATTGTGGAAAGATACATCCAAATGCTGTCTAACCAGCACTAAACACTGAAGTATGTTCTGATTGTTGCTACCCTTCCCGTAAGAAGTGATTTTTAAAACTTGCCATTTTTATAGAACAGAGAAAGAAACTTCAGAAGGTTTAATAACAAAGGAAATAATTATCTCATAGGAATGTAGAGAAATGATTATTTTTTCATTAATTTATTTATAATACCTTATTGAAAAGTAACGTTCTTACTTGAATTTAGGGAGAGCAATATTTTCCTTTGCTGGGGTCACTTCTCTGGCAATCTCCACATTCTGGAGAGCAGTCTAGAGGCAGAAATAGAAGAAAACAACATAAGAAGTCCTATGAGCATTCAGAGTAGAAGCAATGAAATGTATACACTGAAATCTAAGTGCTTTACCCATGAGAAAGACATGCCTGTCATTTATAGTTAAAATACCACTTTACCACCACATTTCCTTGTCAATTTCCAGAAATAGCTAAAATCTCTGAGAATACTCAAGAGGGGAAATAAGATAATATTTTCCAAATAGCTAATGCGACAAGATTAAATTGTATAGAACACACTTTGGGGAAATTGATTTTAAAGGAAGTGCAAGAGGATATTTGGTAACCTGCCCAAATTTCATTTGCAAGTAGTTGGCATTTGGATCTAAACTGCCAACATTGCAGCCTTTAGAATGAGACTCCAAGTTTAAATTAGTGATAATACTTTAAAACATTCATTGTGAGGAATAGTCTATTGATTTGATGCCAAGAAGTGATGCCTTTTTTATGAGACTTAGCCATTAACTCAGTTTTATGGCAAGGTGGGGGATTGACCCCTTAAGAGGTAGTGTAATTCAAAGCATGAGCAACAGATTGCTAATTCTAGATGCTAGAATGATGTTCCTGCCTTTGCCATTTAATTTTTAATGATCCTATTTATGTTACTCAACCTCTCATAAACTCTACTGTAGTTTGAAAATGCTTTAATGCCTTAATCAAATGATAGCCAGGTGAGATGTCTAGATTTAATAGAGCAGTGGTTACCAGAAGTCCCAGGGGCACGGGGCTGGGTGCAGAGGAGTTACTTGTGTAGCATATCTGACTCAGGGGACACAATCTGATTCTGAATCTGATTCAGATTTGTACAGAGGCCTATAAATATGTATTTTGTAAGAAGTCCCCCCAAAATCTGAAGCATAGCCAAGTTGGAAGGCCTAAACTAGAATGAAACCTTGTGAGGGGGTAGGAAAAATTCTTGGGTGACCCAGACCTGTGCCCCATGGCATGCCCTTTGATTGTGGACTGGGCTTGTGACGGTAGCAGATTTCACTCCTGTGATGAGTAGCACTAGACGACAAAGTAAAGAGGTATTGCAGCCGTGCTCTCCCAAGTCAGTTAACTCTGAGTGCCTCAATTGGAAGGAGCTTATCCTGGGTGGCCAGACTTGGTTGGTTGGGAGCTCTCACAACAGGTCAGAGTTCAGACTGCGGCAGATTCTCTTGCAGGCTGGGGGACTTGAGCGGCATGCTGGGAGAGGGCAGCATTCCGAAGTCCTCCTGAAGGCAGTGGCAAGGAGCCCAGAGCAACCGCTGGCCAGCACACAACCAGAGAGTGGGGACCTCAGTCCTAATGACCGGATTCTGCCAACAACCTTCACAGGCTTGGGAAAAACCCCGAGCTCCAGATGCAAAAGAGCCTGGCTGGTGCCATGATCGCAGCCTTGTGAGACCCTGAGCGTAGAACCAATGCACTTCTGACCCAGGGGAATGGAGAAAACAAATGAGTTCTGTTTTAAACCATTAAATTTGTGGCATTTTTAAATGCAGCCATAGATAACCAACATGACACAAGACTTATGTCTCACTCTAAGTGTATCCCAACATCTTAGCACAATGCATGGCCTATGCTATGTGTGTGATTTACTTTTTTAAAATAAATTATAATTTAAAGAATTCAAAATTATGTTTCATGTCAAAACAATATTAATTTCACTGGCATCATCATCCCTTCAAATTTAAGATTTTTGTAGGTTGTTTCCTTAGTTATATAACACAAACCAATAATTTTAGCCTCATCCCATTGTCTCTATTTAATTTTTTCTAGGCATGTATTTTATAAGTCTTATTTCTGAAATGTTGATTGTAAATATTCATTAAAGCTCTCCATAAAAGAATGTGTCTTTGTTCTACAGGACCAATGGTGAGATGTGGGAGTAGGAACGTTCCTTGAAGAGCAACATGCCATCCCCCCGAGACTGGTCCCAACCTGGTTTCTGGGGAAACACAAGTAAGTGGATGTTAGAACTAGATCACAACAGCCAGCGTGACCACATACACAGCTTAGGGTACAAGCAGTACCAAGTGTGAAGAGCAAAGAAGGGAAAGGAAACTTGTCAGCTATATCTCCTGGTCACATATTTACCAGCTTCAAGTCCGCAATGACCCATTTATTTTTACTGTTGAACAATTGCAGGGACTTAGGCAAAGAATAGAGTATAGCACTGTGAGGGAAACAAAGAAACCAAGTAAAAACCACAAACCAACGCTACAAACAGTCCAAAGGAGACTCACTACAGCTAGCAAAGTAAATAAAAACCTAAAGAAGGTAGGCTGATGATCCACTACTTAACAGGGGCATAGAAGAAAGGAGGGAGTTCAAGTTTCTATCCAGCCATGGTATCCGAGGCAGCACAGAAATCCTGGCTCTTACCACCACTTTCCTCATGTTCTGAGCTCCCCACCAGTCGGTATTCTTCTCTCTCCCTTCCTGAGTCTTTACATATTTTTCTAGACATAATATCCAAGATTTTAATTTGCACTTAAGTCGGGGAAAGAGGCAGAACTGCTTCTACTTCAGTTTGCTCAGAACCAGAAGTAAGTTTCCATTTTTGATATAGGAATTTAACTGGAAAATTTAAATGTGAAATTTAAGAGTATACATATGACTTTTTAAAAAAACATTCCTGACTTTAGTTATTCAGGATGTGTCTTTTAATAGGGATACAACCATATTATCTGTGTGCCCTATAATAGCTTTTCATGAAATAAATTATTCACTGAAAACCCTGAAACACAAATATCACTAAGAAAAACAAAACCATAAATGATAAATATGAAAATGTTAAAGAAAGAAAATGAAATCAATAAAATTTAAAGTATTTTGGAACGCTACTTATCTGTATAAAAATTTAAAATAATCACTTGGTCTGGCATATTACATAATGAGCTAAGCCTTCCTTGAAGTCCTACTTGGGTTTCATCACAGACTTTGTAAGATAAAATCAACGTGATTCTTCTGCAGAGAAAATTTTGATGTGTTTTCAAAACCAATTTTTTTCTATTTTACGAACAATATAAGTTTCACAAGTCTGAGCTCTGTGTAAGTAGAATGTCACTACTTCAAAAATGCCATCAGGTTGGACATTACAAAAAGAAGAAACAAGCTCTTATACAATTGATGTCAGGAGGACTACACTACACTTTCTCCTTACCAAACCCATTCCAGCATTCTGTTAGAGTTAACAAAGACATTTTTGTGTCCTCAAAACATCAGAGTCTTTTGTTACAGAATAAAATGTCTTGTAGCAGAATTTCAACCTCAAATGAAACTTATTGTCAGTAGCTGTAAACGTTCATACTGCAGAGTGCTAAACACCCAGGGGTTGGGATTGGTTAGCAAGGGGAAGGCCGTGTGCAAAAATTCCGTGTTGCCTGAGCAAAGTAGGAATATTATTAGTACTACTTCAAAAGTTTTTTTGGCCAGGCATGGTGGCTTAAGCCTATAATCCTAGCACTCTGGGAGGCCGAGGAGGCAGGAGGATTGCTCAAGGTCAGGAGTTTGAAACCAGCCTGAGCAAGAGCGAGACCCCGTCTCTACTAAAAATAGAAAGAAATTAATGGGCCAACTAAAAATATATAGAAAAAAATTAGCTGGGCATGGTGACGCATGCCTGTAATCCCAGCTACTCGGGAGGCTGAGGCAGCAGGATCTCTTGAGCCCAGGAGTTTGAGGTTGCTGTGAGCTAGGCTGACGCCACAGCACTCTAGCCTGGGCAGCAAAGTGAGACTCTGTCTCAAAAAATAAATAAATAAATAAAACAAAAGTTTTTTCTTTAAGAATATTTAAAAAATTAACTACTTTATAATATTTATAGAAGAATTATACATTGTTCAACAATATTTTATTGACTATCTTTCATTTCAGAATTGTTTTGTCAGATGACTGTGCCATGGTGGTGAGCCGCTATGTCGGAGCCAGCTCACAGTGACATGACAGACAGATACAGGGAGAAATCACAGTTTTCAAAATCACTGTCGAGACCATAAGAACAATCGCAACTCTTAAGTCTCCCGGAAAGAGTGGCTAGGGCCCCATTACCTGAATTGCTGCTGGTTGGCCAGTACTATGCAGCCCAGAGACAGTCCCCAGACTGGGACTGGTGCTCCACGAGCTTTGCACGCTCCACCTCCTCAGAGCTGCACAGCTGCTCCTGGGAGCAAGCCTGAAGTAGCCTGCTGGGTGAAGAGAGCAGGCATGGAGTGGAGACCAGCTGTCCCCTCTGAGGCCCTACACATCTGAGAGTTCAGTTCAGACTGGCAAAGACGCTTGCCTGACCCGTGCCAACCGCCGAAGACGAGGGCCGTTCAGCTGGCACTCAGACTCCAGAGCAATAGTAAGTTACTCAAATTTGGGGCAGTTTGGCTATACAGTGAACATTAAATGATACAGCCATAAAACTGGGATAATTATGGGTGCAATTTCATAATTGAAAGCCAAACTCATGAATCTCATATTTGTCTAAGTCATTTACATTGAAATTCTTAAGTAATTATTATATAAACATCCCCTTTTTACATTCGGAGAACCATGTTTGAGGACGTACAGAGGTATCAGGCTGTGAAGTACTGGGTACTCTTCTGGCTCACTCTCTATCAGTCATGACAAAATAAACTTTTACACAATTATTGCAAAAATCAAAAGTCGTGGTCAATGTCCTTCACTATAGCCACATCAAGTCATCTTATAATCCCTAGAACTAATGCAGCACCTTGGAAACCAGGTTGGTAGTTCCCCAATGTGGAAATGAGCGCAGACACAGCATATACTGTTTCCCATGTGAACAGAGCTGTACAAAGGGAGGGTGTGTAGGTCTTCAAAATGATATGCTAAATAAAAGTCTCAAAAGAAACTTAAAAAATGCATTATACTAAATGAAAATAAAAATAGAACATCAGAATTTATTGGATGTGCCCATAGCTGTTCTGAGAATAAGACTTATAGCATTAATTACTCACATAATAAAAAATGGAGCATCTCAAATCAATGATCTAAGTTCCTACCTCAAGAAACTAGAAAAATAAGTATTAATAAATAAACTTAAGTAAAACAAAAGGAAAGAAAACACAAAAAGAGGTAAATGAAATTGAAAACAGTAAAACTATAGAGAAAATTAGTAAGGCAAAAAAATTGGTTATTAACAAAAAATCAATAATATTGATAAACTTTTAGCCAGATGGACAAAGATAAAATGTATGAAAACACACATCATAAATGTATGGAAGGACAGATAATATCACAACAGACTCTACAGTCATTAAAAGGATCATAAAGGAACACTTTGAAAAAAATTTTGCTCATAAATTCAACACATTTTAAGAAATGGACTAATTTCTTAAAAACTACAAACTACCAAATTCAGCTAAGAATAAGTAGATAAACCAAATAGTTTAATAACCATTAAATAATTTAGATTTGCAATTAAAAACTCCTAAAAAGTAATCTCTAGGTCTGGATTGTTTCACTGCAGAGTTTTGTCAATTATTTACAGAATTAATGCCAATTTTACATAACCTCTTCTAAAAAATTGAAAGAAAAGGGAACATTTTCCAACTCATTTTATGAGGCCATTATTACCTTGATGACCAAACCTACAAAAAGCAATACCCTAAAAAAGAATACTAAAGAACAATGTTGCCCATACATTTAGGAGCAAAAACAAATTACAAAACCAAATCAAACAATGTATAAAAACAATTATATGACACATTAGTCCCGCTATGACAAAGCAGAATTTATTCTGAGTATGCACAGCAGGTTCAATATTTGAAAATAAATCAATGTTACCCACATATTAACAGGCTAAAGAA